>NMRB01000389.1:11544-23272 GCA_002633025.1 Notospermus geniculatus
CGTACATCAAGGAGGAACCCAGCATAACGTTTTATCCCGACAGGGCGGCGCTGTGAGCGGTGAGACCAAAGACGTCAAAAACAGAGCAAAGGAACCTAACGACGTCGCGTCACGACACCTTGACGCAGCTGCAACAGGGGCCGTGACGTCAAAAAAAGATACAACCGCTCACAGCGCCTCCCAGTGGCGGCAATTCTGCAGGTTCCTCATTCACCGAATCACCTCGAACCGGACACCCTGATGACAGTGGACCCTTGGTGGGCTGTCAGAGTGACGCGTCACCTCTGAGGTACCGGGTTCGATCCTCGGGCGGACTCTTCTTGGTTTCTCCGGGCACTCCGGTTTCCTCCTGCGGTGCATTGAATTCGCCTAATGTTATCTATAGAGCTGATAATGCTGTTTAACATGTAGTGGCCTAGATTCGGCTGTCGTGTACAGCAGCATCTTTTCTTTGTTGACTACGACAAATATTGCCTGTCTTTGTTGGCTTCCATTACGCATGTATTGTCGCCATATTTCATGTCTGCTCGAAAATTGCTACACATTATTGGCTGCTCTCTGGGGACCCAATGGGTGCGGTTACACCTCCATAACAAGTAGTCTGGCATTCTAATCAGAAGAAACCAATGCCGGAAGCATCGGATGGAAAGTTCGCATCAAGCTCCGCCACATTGCGTATTGCATTTTTTTCCATTGAAAAAGACGGTTTTGACACAAACCTTCCTTGTAACCTTAACGTACAAGTAAACTGTATGCCAATATCTTCGATGGGATTGTAATCTGAACTGGTTACGGATGCATGACAGCATCCCTCACACACCTTGGCTGACCGCACATTGGCCAATAAGGCGAACAAGTCGTTTATATTAGCTTTGGGTGTAACAAGGCTCGTAGACGGTGATGAAGTCAGTGATATCATGTTATTGTGTGTTCATGAACAAATCGGTCCATCAATGTAGCTAAATACGGTACACTTGCTGCTGAACGATAGCAGATTGTGGTTGAATGACTTGGGAACGATTTCGCTGCAACATACCATACTCTCAGAACTATGAGATCAATCAGTAATATTCAAACACCGCCCATTTATGTAGAGCATATTGTACTTGGTCCGACAAGGAGCTTTAGTCAGTTGACCAATAGGTGTCACTACGGTCCAATTCAATGCCTAAAGGACCCATTCATGGTTGAGTGAGCACCAATCGGGAGAATGTTCTTTTGTATCGGTCCGCTGGAACTTTGCTGCCATCTTTTGGCAATTAGCGCGGCTGATTGCTCCTATTTTCTTCATCACCACGTCACAAAGCCTGTGGTGAGAAGCTGAAGGTGTCAAAAGACTTTTTGTGGTGTCGATTTCAGCACACGTAGATTAGGCTACAGTCAGTCAAGCTTCAACGATTTTCGAAGGTGTTAATCAACTAGAAACAGTTTGGTAATACAAACGTTTTGGCTTAAAGCGCCTTGATCGTACGCGTCAAGAGAGACTTCACAAACCCACGGAAATGCCAAAGTGAACGACACTCCCATTAATGTACCATACCACCAGAAGAGTGCCGAACACAGTATAGATTCGCATTGGCGTTTGAGACACCAAAAGCTGTGCGAAAACTCTGTTCTGTCCCTGCCTCCAGTCGTGTCCAACGATCTCGGTTGATGGACTGATCAGCCACAAACCTCACTACCAAACGTTTCATTTTCTCGCCCAGCACAGCGGCGAGTCTCACAACCTTAAAGTCACCCAGCAGATCCGGTTTCTTGACGGCTACGAGCACGTTCATTACAGACATCAACTTTACCAATGATATGAAGTCGGCCTTCATTAACTCGATATAAACGTCTGAATAATTTCTATCGTTTGCGGCCACAAGCAGGGACCAGCAATATGTCAGCCCCATAAGTCAGTTAGACATTCTATCCAACCTCCGTGGGCGATATATAGGGATTTTATCGACATACAAGACGAAATATTTTGACTAACAAACCATGGTTCATACGGATTGGTCCCTTTCTCATGAAGACGTGAACTGGATGGCGAATCATTCTTGTAACAATGATCCATAATCATTTTAGTTACCCCCGGTGCTCTCTGTCATGGACCGTTTTGATAGTCGTTATGGATCTAGAGGCCAGCATATGAAAGTTGGACCGCTAAGTTCAGGGCGAGTTTGCCATTCCTCTATGATTTTCGATGGAGTTAGAGTTACGGTACCTACAAAAATGAAATTGTACTGCAGGTTATCACGGTTTTGGGCCTTATTCAGGTCTGACGTCAAAATTTACGGTCAGAAACAGAATTTACTCCCTGCTTCCCCTCCCCCAGCTCCTCCATCCTCCCTCGGGTCTTGTACGCCAATTCATTGGCCTATTCCCTTGTGTGTTCTTTTCCTAAGGTCACGTGTCATCGTATACATACTTTATACTTTGTTCCTAACGATAGATTATGACCATGAGACTATCATATTTACCCATACTGAAGGAAAATTTTAACTCGCCTTGGCAGACACCAACGTAACAGTATTCTTTAGGTCCTGGACACTCGCCACCTGGCGGTAACGAAAGTTTTGGCCTTTGCTACCAGACTCTCTCCTGTAAGAGAGAGAGGCTGGTGACGCGAGACTACATCCCTCACACACCTTGGCTGACCGCACATTGGCCAATAAGGCGAACAAGTCGTTTATATTAGCTTTGGGAGTAACAAGGCTCGTAGACGGTGATGAAGTCAGTGATATCATGTTATTGTGTGTTCATGAACAAATCGGTCCATCAATGTAGCTAAATACGGTACACTTGCTGCTGAACGATAGCAGGTTGTGGTTGAAAGACTTGGAAACGATTTCGATGCAATATACTATACTCTCAGAACTATGAGATCAATCAGTAATATTCAAACACCGCCCATTTATGTAGAGCATATTGTACTTGGTCCCACAAGGAGCTTTAGTCAGTTGACCAATAGGTGTCACTACGGTCCAATTCAATGCCTAAAGGACCCATTCATGGTTGAGTGAGCACCAATCGGGAGAATGTTCTTTTGTATCGGTCCGCTGGAACTTTGCTGCCATCTTTTGGCAATTAGCGCGGCTGATTGCTCCTATTTTCTTCATCACCACGTCACAAAGCCTGTGGTGAGAAGCTGAAGGTGTCAAAAGACTTTTTGTGGTGTCGATTTCAACACACGTAGATTAGGCTACAGTCAGTCAAGCTTCAATAATTTTCGAAGGTGTTAATCAACTAGAAACAGTTTGGTAATACAAACGTTTTGGCTTAAAGGGCCTCTAGAGGCAGCTCGCCATTAGGCTACTATCAGTACCGGTTCTTCAGCTAGGCGGCGCCACTTTAACGTTAATCACCATTACGAGGTATTGAACCTGGGTTTTCCCCGGGGTTTTCCCCAGCCATGCTGGGCTGCCTCTAGAGGCCCTTTAAAGCGCCTTGATCGTTACGCGTCAAGAGAGACTTCACAAACCCACGGAAATGCCAAAGTGAACGACAATCCCATTAATGTACCATACCACCAGAAGAGTGCCGAACACAGTATAGATTCGCATTGGCGTTTGAGACACCAAAAGCTGTGCGAAAACTCTGTTCTGTCCCTGCCTCCAGTCGTGTCCAACGACCTCGGTTGATGGACTGATCAGCCACAAACCTCACTACCAAACGTTTCATTTTCTCGCCCACCACAGCGGCGAGTCTCACAACCTTAAAGTCACCCAGCAGATCCGGTTTCTTGACGGCTACGAGCACGTTCATTGCAGACATCAACTTTACCAATGATATGAAGTCGGCCTTCATTAACTCGATATAAACGTCTGAATAATTTCTATCGTTTGCGGCCACAAGCAGGGACCAGCAATATGTCAGCCCCATAAGTCAGTTAGACATTCTATCCAACCTCCGTGGGCGATATATAGGGATTTTATCGACAAACAAGACGAAATATTTTGACTAACAAACCATGGTTCATACGGATTGGTCCCTTTCTCATGAAGACGTGAACTGGATGGCGAATCATTCTTGTAACAATGATCCATAATCATTTTAGTTACCCCCGGTACTCTCTGTCATGGACCGTTTTGATAGTCGTTATGGATCTAGAGACCAGCATATGAAAGTTGGACCGCTAAGTTCAGGGCGAGTTTGCCATTCCTCTATGATTTTCGATCGAGTTAGAGTTACGGTACCTACAAAAATGAAATTGTACTGCAGGTTATCACGGTTTTGGGCCTTAATCAGGTCTGACGTCAAAATTTACGGTCAGAAACAGAATTTACTCCCTGCTTCCCCTCCCCCAGCTCCTCCATCCTCACTCGGGTCTTACACGCCAATTCATTGGCCTATTCCCTTGTGTGTTCTTTTCCTAAGGTCACGTGTCATCGTATACTTTATACTTTGTTCCTAACGATACATTATGACCATGAGACTATCATATTTACCCATACTGAAGGAAAATTTTAACTCGCCTTGGCAGACACCAACGTAACAGTATTCTTTAGGTCCCAGAGAGAGTTTCTGGTGTCTTCACTACTGACATATATTTATATAAAGAATATTTATATTTATAAGGAATACTGACTTCCGAGGAATTTCGGGCAAGACCTTACTTCACATTGAGCAACATCGAAGACTGTAGGCGGGAAGATACTTACAAACTGACATGGCATCATATTATAATCATTCATTGACATTTACGCAACCTTTCAGCACAGAAAAAAACTACAACTGGTGGGACAAAAGAAGTCTACATGTACGTCAAATGATCTCCGCCACCGATCAAAGAAGATGCTGAACTTTATGCAGAAGAAAGCAATAAAAATACACATCATCGATTTCCGAGGTCTGGTTTCAAAACTTTTCATGCGCTAAATACATTTTTGTGGTTGTTTGATGTGTTTTTAATTCCTCTCAGGATCTCGTTCGCGGAAGGAATTAATCACATTTGGATTGTTGTGGTTACGATTCGCGTAGTTTTGCAAAAATTATCGGATGTGGTCGTCTAATTTTACACATCGTCTAAAAAGTTTGAAAACGAGAACAACACTTTCTGAGGACACGAGTTCGGGTTTTTTAGTGCACCAGAGGAGGTAATGGTCTTCCTCTTGGTCACGAATGAGAAACCTGCAAACTGCCGCCGCTTGGAGGCGCTGTGAGCGGTTCTACCTACTTTTTCGACGTTTCGTCTCTGTTGGACTGCGTCAAGGACGTCGTGACGCGACTTATTCCATTGCTTTGCTCGCAGCGCCGCCTGTCGGGATTCCTCCTTGCCTCATATCATAACAGCATTACTTTTTTCGTTTGTAAGACCACAACATCTGGGCACCTTTTTCATTTTGTTATGGAGTGAGAGATATTAGACCTACAACACATCCCTTACTAATATACCATGCCCCCAACGTCCTGGCGAGAGTCTAGACTCGAATGGGTGTGAGGCCTACTTTGATTGCGTGCTGAGGAAGAGAGCGAGCCTCTGATTGGTTAGTCAGTTCCACAGCAGTCCACATGGTCCACCGTGCTGCATTTTATGCCGGCTGCAGTAGGCTATAGGGCCGTATGATGCACCAAACGAAGATTATCTTGAACCCAGGTTGAGCCACAGCTTGTCAATTGTTCAGGTTTGCCAGGGCATGATGTGACAATGGAAAAGTTCTGGCTCAACCTGAGTTCAAGATAATCTTCGTTGGTGCATACGGCCCTTTTAGTGATAACCATTCTGCAGTAGACGCGACACGAAAATATGACCAGAAGGTCGAGTACGTCGTCGACTTTCATTTCTTTTATGAGATTTTGAAGAGGCTTCACCATGCTTTGGTCTCTTAATATGAAATCGATTTGTTTGTAAAAAAATACACCGATAGCTCGTTCTATTATCGAGAAAAGCATGGTGTTTATATTGCTTTCCTTGAGTAGAGTCCAGGAGTAATCCATTATGACAGATTTAGTGTTGAGTCCCATCGATCCTTTGTTGACCAACCTGATATAAGTGTTGGACAAATAACAACCACCATTCAATAATTCACTACTGTTCTGTTGGTTTTGGTCGAGAAAAAAATCGGTGGATATCGTTTCTCTTTATTTTGATATTTAATCGCTCGATGGAAGAGCTTTACAAACACAGTCCTTGTTTTTTCTTGGGCAAGTATTCTTAAATCAACTCGCTACCTTTTGGTAGATTGGACAGCTTGCATACCAACGTAACCTTTTGGTAGATTGGACAGCTTGCATACCAACGTAACCTTTGGGTAGATTGGACAAGTTGCATACCAACGTAACCAGAAGTTGTAACTCTAGACACGGAGGTGAAGATCTGCTCCAACTCCCACTCCGAATTCCTAAAATCGAGATTTTCAGGTCGGAGATCATTTTACCAAACAGGTGGCTCTGTTCGGTCATCCGAGTGAGTCGATTCCATTCCCTTGGAAACCTCGTAGTATTCTATGACGTAGTTCACAAAAAAACGAATCGCCTGGAGTCGGAGTCGGGAGTTGGAACGTTACTTTTACATCCTTGAGGAGCCTTGGTAGCCTAGTGGTTATCTCATCCACTTAGCAAGCGGCAGGTCCCGTGGGTTCGAATCCCAGGCGATAAATCATCCCTGGCTCTTCATATCCGTCGCATGGGACAGTAAGCCATGGTGCCTTGTACCTTGTGCCTTTACAAGGGCAAGTAAAAGACCCCATCAAGTGAGGAACATGAGTAGCTTGAGATGGCCTCTTCCATACTTAGGGCCAATCATGCTATGGCTGGAAAACTCTGATACAATACCAAATTAACCTCCCCCTCCGCCGTCTACCATGGAATCACCTCAGAGGCAGTTAACATCCAACAACTTCCGTCAGTGTCAATATTTTTGCTGATGTTTCACTCTTATGTTCATGAATAAAGACGAGTTTCCATTCCGTGTTTCCATTCTGGACCATCTAGTAACCAACGTAAACACACGATGATCGTTTGGCCAGAGGCAACCTCAATTTGCATGTCTTGTGTCCACAAACGGAGAACAAATTTGTTAAACGCTGTAGCCGTCTGACCCACGGGATAAGAGAATGACGCTCCAGCAAACACAAGACTGGCGGAGAATTAAGGGGACGCTCCCTAAAGGATTCATATTTCTACCTCAAATGACTTCTTCGTTGGAAGATAATCTGAGTGTGGATTTCGGAAAAGGATTGAAGGGGATAACGATGCTGTGCGGAGTTGTATTCCTTGGCTCATAGTTCTGAGACCAGCTTATCTGACTCTCCATTCATGGATTTCAAAAGATGGATCGTCTAAAAAAGGCTTCAAGTGGACGGCAGGCGTATCAGGTTGAGAAATGTCATTGACGGTGTTAGATCGAGCGGCAGGTTGAGAAGGAACTCGTGAAAAGATGAGGGATGTTGGAATGGGAGACTTTACTGCCGTTAGAGGGCACGACCAGTTAGCGGTCCTAGCACGTCACGGAATTTGACGTCACAGAGAATAAATGACGTCATCCATAATGACATGAGGACGAAATAACATTGAATCCCTGTGAGAAAACGGTAATACGTTGAATAACCTTCCCTTCGTGAACCGTACAAACAGTGAACGACCTACCAGACAAACACGTTGCATTCTAAGGTTCTCCCTCTCTGCCTGGCAGCATCATCTCAAATTAATCATTCGTTTGAAAGGAGCGTCCTCACGTCTTCCTGTTTCAGGGTGAGGAGTGATTAACGCCCACGACAAGTGGAGACTAGAGGAATGTCAGCATCAGCTCATATTTCTCCTCAGTTCTCGGCCTTACCAACTGGTAAGGTCTGGACTCGCGTTCCCCAGGATGGAAATTGAACCACTTCTGAAGCTTGTCTATTTCAATCCTATTTTTGAGGATTCAGAACAAGATATGTCGAATTGTTCAACTGGTGGCTGACAAGGATTAGTCCTCTCCCAAGGATCCAAGCAAATTCAACAGGGTTTGCCTCTATCATGGAGATAGGAAAAAGGGAAGGCCACTCCCAACTTGCAATGACTTGGTTCTAGACATGTCTATTGGGTGATGTCGTCAGCGTTTCACCGGGACACCCGGTGTAACATCGATCAGCGTTTTTGTGTTTGAATGTTCCCCTTCATTGTACTGCCCTTTTGAAGAGTTATGGGCCCGTATTTTAGAATGCTCCTCAACGTAAGGAGTTCCTCAAGGCTGTTGTTCTCCTGTTGACAACAATAGCCTTGAGGAACTCCTTTACGTTGAGGAGCATTCTAAAATACGGGCCATGGTCTAGCTGTGTATTGTCACGACGTTACTAATACAAAGAAAGAAACACTGAAAAATGGGGAACATTGGCAGATGTTACACCGGCGCTTCAGGACAGAATGTCATTGTGGTATTCTGGTTATATCAGTCCAAGATGTACAAAGTCATGTGGTAGCGACACTGGTTAGAGCGGAAGCAAAAGCTAGAAAGACACTATGTATCTCTACATAGACGAAGTCAGTCGCCTAGCGCTAGCGTTGGACGCCGGAGACAGCTGTATCTCCCAAGGAAAGATATCTATCTCCCTCTGTTTCGCACCCAGAGGTCATCTTGGTGCTTATGTATTCATATCTCGACAGCATCATCAACTATTGAAAGTCTATCCTATCACATTAGCTCCTCAATGATACTGTGCGATCCTAAATGTAACAGGTCCTGAGATTGACCCGGAAGTAATCAATAAACCGTCTCATTTGATAATCCGCTTTATCTTTTTGGCTGCATTGAGATAGCAGCGATCGGGACAAATTGGAGGAGCCGTGCCCATTCATGATACAAGTCATGGTTAGTGGATTAGAGCGCCGGACAAATGCCGGATACAGAAGACTAGACACTCGTATCTGTCGGTGTCGTCCAAATGAAAAAAGTTACTCCGAAGAGCTTTGGTCCAAAGCCGGACTATGCTAGAAAAGTCAAACATCGAAACCTCAAACCTAAAGACGGTCCAAACGTTGGACTCCCGAAAGCTAGAAATGGTCCAACGTAGACCAGTCCGTGTCGTGACAGGTCGATACCACGACATCCAGTCTTCTTAAGGCCACGGTTATTATATTCTTTGGTTTACGGGCACAAAGATTTTGAGCCCAGGTACGGAGGACGGAATAAAAATTAAAAAAAACTTTGGTTCAGTTCAGTTTTTTCATTTTCACCTTTTGAATGACAAGTAAGACAACTCGGAGGAAATAAAAAACCAAAAAATTCTTGACAAATGCCTCTTTTCTGCTTCTTTCCGTCCTCGCTGCCGGGAAATAGGCGTACGTCAGTAATTGGTTTTATTTATTTTAGCAGGCGTGACTGCTGAAATCAAGGTCGGCGGGAATAAAAACAACTCCATTTATTTGTTTTTTTCTTAGAAGACTTCATTTGAAGTTCGGAGGCAATAAAAGAAACTGATTTTCCCAATTTTATTTTTTTTCCGGAATGGCATTTTGCCACGTCGGCGGGCCCGTAAACCAAAGAATAAAAAAAGTGTGGCCTAATCCTCGTCGTTGACGATGGACAAGCATAAGCGCCGTGCATGGTTGTGGGTGAGATCTCAAACGAAAGGACTGGGATGGGTTAAAATGACAGCAACGATCATGCATTCTCTACTGATATCAAAAGATTATTGCTTTCAACACAAAAGCAGAGACGACACCGTGAGTGATTCAGTTCCCTGGTTATTAAAACCAGCGTGAGGCCAACATACGGGAGTTGAAACTGTGAAAGCAGCAGGAATGGAAAGGGTGGGGAGTTTGAGTGTTTAGGAATGCGGTAGTTGGTTAGTGAAAAAATAATGCTGAGGCTGGCAGGTGATGGTCTTTGAATGAATCCGATCCCGACTTTGTTGCTGATACAAGTTGTAGATGACACTATTAAAAACTTAATAACCTCAGATCTGCATCCCTAACATCTTGGCACATATGCATCCTGTAATTGCATCAGGCAGCAAAAAGGATACAATTTCTACCCATTAAATTGCTTGCCTCGGGTGTGGAGAATATGAAATTTCACGAGCTACAAAGAAGGACTTGAAATTTGAGAAATTGAGTGAATTTCTTGGAGTAGATCGGGGTCTTTGTGGTTCGCAGTCAGTGGTATCAACGTTACAACTTTTATGAAAATGCGTTGCCGTGCATTTCATGTTACAACAAAATGGCTTCTCCGAGGTATTCTCTTCAAGGTGAATTCGAACACCCCCTCGCCGACGATTATGTGGATGGAAAGGCTTTTCACTCTCTCGCCATGCTGTTTCACGTTAATCCAAATAGG
This sequence comes from Notospermus geniculatus, assembly GCA_002633025.1. Classification (NCBI taxonomy): domain Eukaryota; kingdom Metazoa; phylum Nemertea; class Pilidiophora; order Heteronemertea; family Lineidae; genus Notospermus; species Notospermus geniculatus. The sequence continues at coordinate 21,788 of NMRB01000389.1, forward strand.
GCTACTGCCTCAAAAGTATACATTGTTTTGCACATTGGAACCTACATTGTACGGCAACAATCAAGAGACAATAGTCCCCATACCATTGTTCCACAGAGTACCCTTCGTCCTGCCACACCTCGATGCGGTATTTTCGTAGGGAAGACTGAAATCGTTACCTTTGCGCACAAAGCGTGATAAAGATGGAGGTTTACCGATGAGACGCCTTTCACCTGTGACACCCAGGAACCTAATAACCCAAATGGACTTTTGATCACACTCAAGACCGTTTAACATTGAGATGACAAGGCTGACACATCACAACCAATTTGAGACTGTCAAGGAACCGTCATCAGTGGTAATTGAGGAGAATCGTCCTCGAGATGGTCTTCTTGTTGACAAGTGATTTGCTGCCTGTGGTGTCTTCGACGTGTCTCAAAATGACGGACCTTCGAGGGATAGAACTTTTGTTGACAGGGTAAGTGTTGACGATGGACGAGCTCTGACGGTACCTCCGAGGGATATAACTTTTGTTGGCAGGGTAAGTGTTGACGATGGACGAGCTCTGACGGAACCTCCGAGGGATAGGCCTCAACTTTTGTTGGAAGGGTAGTTTTGACGATACGCGATGACAAAAAGCACTGAACAACACTGACAGAGAAGACGAGAGAAAAATGTTAACTTTGTGAAAGCTGCGTAGGTAGGCCTATCGTAATTTAATCCTATAGGATAAGCTTTGTGAAACTTTACCGCAACTCCTAGTGGGAGATCAAAGAGTTAACAAATCTCTTGTTTTCAGTGACATTCAGGATGATAGAGACAGACCTATCAAAGAGAAGTCTTCTTTATCATCCATGCAATAGCCTGATCTAGTTAGCACCATGACGGAAACCACTGCACCCAGCGAACCTCTACTGCCACCGGGAAGCGACGTGAAGTACCAAAACATGCGGAAATTTAATTGGATAGAAGTTACTTCAAGCGATTTGAAAAGTACGTGTAACAACCAGTACGAGCGAGGCAATCGTACTTTAATGGCTTTACTTAATCCGAATCTGTATAATATCGTAAACTTGAGAGCGAACAATAGAATTTTCCATACAATCGGCTGAATCGGATAGGCCTAATCCCGGCCTGCGATATAAACGCCGGTTGACAAAGGTTTCACAAAAAGTGTCAACCACCTTGTGCGTAATTCATGGTTTCCTGGACGTAACTTCAACAATGTCCGCCATTGCTGACGTCGTCCTATGACGTAAAGCCGGGGACAAAACGTGCAACTCAACAGAGCGACGTTACGTCGTGGAAACGATACCGTGATCTTTACGTCATCGAAGCCTCATACTTCCTCGCCGAACAGGATAAGAACGGAAAACGCCTTGTTAAAACAAAGCATTTTCCGTTCTGCATACCACATCGAGGAAGTAGGTTTCAGAACAGCATGGCGTTTATGCATGTGAGCGACAAGTCTAACCCCAAATTTCATGATAGCCTAGGCCTACATTG
>NMRB01000389.1:41264-55498 GCA_002633025.1 Notospermus geniculatus
ATCGACAACCAAATATTCTGCGTGCTTCCCTTTCACATTACATTCACTTTCCAGTGAGTCCTTTGACATGACACTTCACTCTAAGCCCTGCTTCCACTACAACCGATTCCACCGTGGTTTCCAGCGAGCGGTCCGGTTTTCACAGGATTTTGGATAATCCTTCAATGGTTTTACAGTGCACGGCCTGTTGATTATCCCAATGCCTGTGAAAACTGCTCTGCTTGCCGCAGACTGTGGCGGAATTTGCTGGAGTGGAAACATGGCTTAAATGCCTCAGATGAAACAACACCATGGAATTGCCGATTGTCGCAGTGAAGGTACTGGTACACTAAACTGAATTACGGTTCAAAATGGGAAAGGAAAATGCCACAGAAACCAAGGGACAGGGATCATTGCCCAGCAGGTGCTACACAATCAATGTCACTTTCCTTTTCACACAAGTACCCACCAATGAAGTCATGATGCAAAGAAGCACAGGTAGAAAACTGTCTAAAAGATATCAAAGCTACACCTGAAGTAGGGCCTACACGACTGTGGTCAGTCAGCTGTTACGGGCCTATGACGCATTATCGACATTTTGTCCTAAATAACAAACAGGTTTCTTGTATTTTCTCACATTATGACTCATAGCATGAATAACAATGGTGATATGATACTGGTGTCATTTAGATCTCTCCCAATCAATATGTGTTGAAATAATGAAATGTTAACACTTCGATGCCTGAGGCGAAGTTGAGAAAGGTTTAATGAAGGCTTTGTTTTCTTAAAATTCATCTGTAATGTCAGAATCAATGATAACAGATAAAAGATCTTGCTAAGCAATCTCAAAGACTGCAAATGTACAGGTATAGGGTACATGGACTCGCCAGTTATGGCTTCACAGTCACCAACCCTTGTGAAACCTTTGTTAACCAGCGTGTCTCTATCCTGTGTAGCTCTATGTAATCGCACCCTTATGATGAGCACACGTGTTGAGTTCTTCCCTATTTTCTCTTTGAAGGGCCAATCATCTCTAAGTCGCCAATGTGAATGTTGTCTGAACCAGAGTTGATCTCCCGATCAGAAGACCCACGAAACCTCACCTTTATTGTCTCAAGTTCTTCACGATGTTTCTTCTTTATCGTCTGTACGGAGGTCTGGTGTTCTGAAAACACAAAAACAACAAAAAATGCTTGACATTCTCCTTTTTTTTAGCCGGGGACATTTTTTCTGTTCCTTTCGGAATGATTCCATCGGCTCCAACAACGTTACAAAATATTACATTACAGCAAAAGTGAACACCGCCGACCTTCAGAAGGACACCAGCCATCCAGAATGCCATCACTGGTATTGACATTTTTTTATAAATCAATCCAAAGAAATCATATTTTCCATAAATAACTGTGGCATCATTTTTCTAACAAAGATATCAGAGGATGAGACGAAATGTCACAGTTGGCAAGGGGTCCTTGGATTAACAACTGATCGAGATTTCTGAATAGAAAATCTGGTCAGTGGCTGAGAGTCACCGGACCTTCATCATGTTCATCACCTATGTCCGGGTGGCACAGGTAAACACTGGCACCTGTCACCTCTCTTAAGGACAGGGTGGCACAGGTGAACACTGGACTTGGCCATATCTCTAAATGTCAGAGTGGCACAGGTGAATACTGGACCTGTCTCTTCTCTGCAGGTCAGGGTGGCACAGGTGGATACTCGCCCTATCATCTCTCTAAAGGTCAGAGTGGCACAGGTGAACACTAGACCTGTTATCTCTCTAAAGATCAGAGTGGCACAGGTTGACATAGATCTGTCATCTCTCTAAAAGTCAGGGCAGCACAGGTGGACACTGGACCTGTCATCTCTTTATAAGTCAGGGTGGCACAGCTGAACACAGACTTGTCACCTCTCACATCAAGATTTACATTTCTCAGCATTACAACTCTCCTCAACAGCATACTCAAAACACAGGAAACGTGTCCATCCCAACACAGCCAAGCTGGGTTTCAACAAGACTCTGGACAGAGTGAATTAGAATCTTGAGCAGTCAGTTTGACGTACATTGAATGAAGTCTAACGACACAGCTCATTAGTTCAATTAATTAGTAGAAATAAATAGCAAGGTAATTGAGTTTGATGGACATGATTGGCATTTAATGCATGGGTCCAGATTTAGCAGTCTCGGCTCAAAATGAGAGGAGAGGCGAAGACGGCAGCACTCCATCTCGCGCAGAGTGGACAAGAACATACAGTTGGTGCCAGCGAGGGACGTTGGCGACATGATGTTTGTGCGACACGAGGTACGTCATGTTGCCCGAATCGCTGCAATGAGGGCAACATGACCACCGACACCATCATAGCGTTCGAATCCAGTGTCCTAGTTCACAGAGGTGCAGAAGATAACATTCTCTGACAATCCAGGAAAGCTTCTGTGTGACAATGTTAACACATCAGTCCACATGCAAGTGATCTCTCTGGTTCAATACTGGGAACTACCAGATGGGCGGAGTAGTCAATGAACAGAACTCAGGCATGACTCTGACAGCTCACAGACTGGTCATTTGTATACCGGTATCTAAAAGGCACTACTCCATGCGAGAGTTTTCTCGGCAAGTTGGCTCCCTACCGGCAACTTGGCCAAAGAAAACTGTGGTGTGTCATTGATCTTTGGGTGAGTCACAAGGAGACCAACAATGGTAAATTGCCTGTTGAGAGCCAACTCGCAAGCGAAAACTCACTTGAAGAGGCACCTTGAGTGTCCATATAATGGAAGTAAATGATACCGAACAGGGTTTGAACGTGTTAGCTGGAATGGACACCACTACTCAGATAGTCCTCGTACGAGGCAAATACCCTAACGACTAGGAGATAATACCGAATCTATGAAGCCAAAACGTTCTGAAGCGAAGATTTTGGGAAAAGCAAAACGAAAATTCATACCAACAATTCACACGCCCCCACTACCTGCGTGCTAAAGAGGAAAACGATCTCGTAAAACTTGCAGAATCTAAAGATTTGATGCAATGAGTAACTCTGCACTCACCATCAACTGATATTAAAGGTACCGGTATGCTGTCCTCTAGGGCTTGTAGGAAAGAAACAAGTACTTTTTAACACCTTTAAGTTTTTAACAAATCTGTTTTTAACAAATGTGTTTTTAACACCTTTAAGTTTTTAACAAATCTGAACACTTATACCCGGACCAGCATTTTACTACCTCATGTAGCATCATCATCAACATTCAGACAATCAGCACCCCCACTCTGGTTGTGGCAGAGACACTGACGGCCAAAGATCCAGACCCCGCAGCGATGTTGAGGGCCAAAGACCCGGCAGAGCTGTACGGTACACAATCCCCTGTTTGGCAGTCAGAGACGCTGAGGTTCAAAGACGTGGCAGACCACATCACACATCTATGATCATGTGTGTCATTATGCACAAGTGCTGGTGAGAACATAACAGAGTGGTGACTGCATTCTCCCACAGCAGAGGTTTCTACCTCGTTCCTCTTCATCCACTCACACAAAAGTGTGAGTGTATGAAGAGGAACGAGACCAAAGCCCTGCTGTGGGAGGATGGGTGACCGCATTGTCCTTCATACCAGACATGCCAATCTTTGGAGAGACTACGAAACACGTAAATGTAAATCACTTGTAAAAACTTTGTTTCAAAACTTACCAGATTCTGTGATGGTTTTTTCAGCTTCCTCCTGTTTTTTCTGTGTAAATCCCGTGAAGGCCTGTGAAAATGCTGTCGATGGGATGTTCTCTTTGTTAGTCCAGACGTACATGGAGTCCGGCTGAAGAAGAAGAGAGGCATCAGTCAGGAAGACGCAGAGGATACTGGTGGTTTACAGGGTGACGCAAGAAAGTGTTCCTCAAAATGCCTGAGAACCAAAATGGCATCGTGCCATTACTGTCAATAGCACAATGGTCAAAATCCCACACCCATACTTCTGGCATATCAGACTTACATTATTTCTAACATGACCTTGTCAATTTTGAACATTAATTTGCAATCTATTGTTTTACCATCAATTCTCTCATTGATAGAGCCGCCGATTACCTAAGTCAACCCTCAGGGATGATAAGACATGTTCAGACCACAGCAGGACAGTGGCATCCCCACCACCTCCACCCACGATAACTGAGTCACCTCTTCCACTCATACAAATGAAATAATTTGCAACAGAATACGGTAGCATCAAACGTATTGGTTATTTCAAGTATCAATAATAGCACATTCTCAATGGTGATATATCTTTGTGATCACCTTTGAATATCAACACCATTGTGTCTGATGGAAAAGATGAGGGTTACAGGAGGTATTTTCCAGACTAGTGACTAACTGTAACCAACAGTACAAGACATCAGGGACGCACATCAGACACAGACTTCCAAGAGGCCTAGTGCCCCCTGCAGGTATGGCATGGTTAACCTGTCACAGTGCTAGCCATAGAGGGTTCCCTTCATGGCCTAGTGTGGTTGGCTTATTGGCCACTGTTCTGGAAGTTCAGTAACGCTGTACAGAACGAACATTCAAAGAGGAAGGGTACAAAACTTAACTTCGCAAAGTTGACATATTTTGAGAAATATTTTCATAGTGGTCTGATGATTCATCCTCCAACAGCAGGGCATTGGTCTCTCCTCTGCTCGCACACAGAGAGTATATGTCACATACTCTCTGTGTGCGAGCGGAGGAGAGAAGCGAGACCAAAGCCCTGCGGTGGGAGGATGTCTGATGATGTTTGCAAGCCATGCATTCAAAATGCACCCTAGCAATCAACCCAAGAATGTATTACAAACCTTGACACTTTTAAACGCAAAATGTCAGCAAGATCATTGATCGATGGATAAAATGATGTCAAATACATGGTGATTATAAAATACGTAGAAAGTGATATTTGGGATGCAAGCTCTCAATACTTTGATAACGTTACCAATGAACTTACAATCAGAGCCACCTAAAAAATCAATTCTACAGGGTGCTACAACAAAGTGAAATGTTCCCAGGTCATTGTCATGCAGACGGCATTGTTGTAATGGCAAGTAGCCCTTCTCTTTACCTCAACAGAGAGAGATGTCTCCATCCTTCAAATGGTTCATGGACCCAACCACCATGAATAATGCCAGTTCAACATGCTTTGACATGCACCATGCCTGTGTCGGGACTTGAAACTGTCTGACCCAAACCCACCACCACCATCACCAAGATTACCGTCACCAACCTTACTTCAGAAAGACTGATACCAACCTCCCACAGCAAGATTTACTTTTACCATCACGAGTAGATGAAGAGGAGCGAAGTCAAAACCCAAACCCTTTGCTGTGGGAGGATGGCTGATATCAATGTTTGTACGGAGTTTTGAGGAATAAACGAACACCTTCACCATATCAACCAAGAGAAATCTTCTCCTTTAGGAATGAACAAAGTCTTCGCTGTCACCAATGAGAGAAACCATCCTGTCATGCACCTTTACCCATTCCTGATGATCTGACACAGGCCTAGACAGGCCAGAAAGGAGTATCACCACCACCACCATCCCGGATACGTCACCCGTACCTTGACCGAACATTTGATCTCCAAATTCTTGACAATATTTTCATTATACTTGTTCGTTGTTGTCTTCTTCTTGACGTCCATTTTGCCAACAGATCCTTTCACCCCGTCGCGGTCAACCAGCGTTCACACACCAGCATGTGCCAAGCCTACACAGACAATGAGCAATCATTCATAGTTTAGGCCTAATTGCATTTTTGTTACCGTGACATAGTGCACTTTCATACATGTATCATAAAACAAATTACATCAGAGAATTTAGAGTGGTGGAATACATCAGCATGGTATTGCCAACATGTGTACGGTATACAAATAGTGTTGCATTGACGGGAGCTTGGTTTATTACTCAACATCCGGTTCTTTTTATGAGGAGACAACTGCTAAGAGATCCAACGTTGCTGAATACCATCTTGAACCATCAGGGATTTACATCGCTACACATTCGGACTAGACACTCTGGGAGCATAAGTCCGAAGGTGAAGTGACCGTAGGCCTTGATAATTCAAGATGGAAGACAACCAGATCAGACGAACCAGTGACCTTGGAGAAGAGACCCAGACAGAAGATCGTTGCTTCCTAACTCCACAGCATCATGTGGCCACAGAAGCACACAATGGAAGAGAATTGGACTTGTGTAGGAGGGACCCACACCGTTCCCACTCAGCAATTTTGGCTTGGCTTACACTAACTTATAGGATCAAGCTAAGATGGCCAGAAAGCATAAAAGAAGTACCTACATGAGTTCCCCAGAAAGATCTCTAAAGGGCACCGCACACGAGCGACAAAATCTGGGCGACCGCCTACGAGACTGGTGGCGCGACTAGACATCAGCCAATCAGAAGCGCCAAATCTTGTCGCTTTGGCGGTCGGAAGCCAAGTCGGCCGACAAATCGGTCAAAATTGTCGCTCGTGTGCGGTGCCCTTAAGGAGACTGCCATGACTCGGGCAACAATGTGAAAACATGAGCACAGACAGTCCTTGACAAATGATTGACCACTTGGCAAAAGTTTGTGCTGGGCTTACCTCACCAGGGGCGCGAAGAGTCCTTCACATTCACCGCCAACTCCAACAGAAGAAAGGACAGCGAGATAACCAGAGGGCAATGGAAAAGCATAAAGCGGCATGTACATGTACAGGAATGGCAAATGTGTGTATCATCGCAGCCAATCATGAACCAAACAGTGGTAATGACCATCATTATATCAGGTTGTCATTATTGCAGGTCATTCCATGTATACACATATACAAAATGAGATTTGACAGTGTTACAAAACATTCATTTCAGTGGGACAATCTCAGAAAGAATCACGTCGCCGGTGAGGTACATTTCACTTATTCTCAACCAAAAAAGACCTCTTTCTGAGAAATACTTGAGACGGAGGTTGGGGGTTTTGAGTGACAGAATCAGTGTACCAGTACGTTTGAAGGGCTCTCAGAGAGCTCCCCATTGGCTCAGGGGTAGAAGGGCTGGGGGTAGAAGCACATTGAACCAACTTATGTACGCCTCTCCACATTAGTGCCTTTCACACCATGTTCAGCACTAAATCCTTTGTTTTTTGTGCCGCTCTGCTTCAATACAAGTGCGTGGAGCCTTTAGCCTGCAAACTAATGTTATTTAAGGACATATCATGCTTATGGCTAATAGCATAAAGGAATCAACCATAAAGGTTTAACTGCGAACGATGAGCTTACTGAGGGATACACTTCCTGTGTTGGCACCAGATGTCTCTCACTGCCTGAATTTTGGCTTTACGTAATAGGCACGAGCTTCAACTTTTTTTGTGGTGAAGAGGTACATGAACCTGCCAACATGATGCTTTGAATTCCATTTCTGACGATAACTGAGCTATTTTCAGCACAATTAGTGTTCCATGTACAAATGTACGTCAGCCTATTCAAATGTACACCGATGACCCTGAACACACATCGTTCGTGGGGTTCTCATTAATTCCGACCTTTTGTATCATAAGATCAACTAGTCGGAATGCAACAAAATTTGCAGTGAATGTGCAGAAGGGTCTTGCCTATCACATGGAAACGTCAGAATGCAAATCTGTTGGGTTTTAAAGGGATATTGTCCACATTTATAAAATGCTAAATTTGTCAGTTGAACCTTTATGGTTGATTCCTTTATGCTAATAGTTAATACCATTCAGGCAAAAAGCACCGAGCTAGACAATGGATTACGCCTGCGGATGAACAAAAAATGATATTTTTCAACGATATGTGATGACACTCAAACATCAGACATCAAATACTTGGCAAATTTCACCGATGTACGCGGCTGATCAAAGTACGACAACCACCATGACAACAATCACCAAAATGAGTCATCACAGGTCTTGGAAAGGTCACCAACACGAATACACAAAAGATGCAAGACCTGTTCCAAGGGGTGGGATTTTTCTCCCAATCTGAGGAGCTTTTAACGTCAGTGGAAGGGAAAGCGTAGGATGTGTTGATGAAGTAGAGAATGACTTCAAAATGAGGAGAAAACCACTGAAGTACAGAATGGGGCCTTATACGTAGCTTTTCAGTACAAACTCTGCTTCAGATATGAGCTGAGATGAGGTCTTTCTCATAGTCAGTGCTGACGATGTACGTGTACATCTAAGTCAGCTCTCATTAGATAAACGGCATTACTGCTAGGTTCCCAAATGCCATTCAAAGAGGATCTCATTAGACATTGTTAGAAAGTGAAAGTCTGTAGATTTCAGATGGACAGATGCAGCTGGGTAGCATGTTAGACGCAAGTCTTTCCGATCAGAGCCTAGTGTAGATAGTAGCCCGATGGTGAAGCGGGTGATCCACTGTTGCGATTTTGGCTTGAGACGGGGTTGTGTTCCCTTGCGGTTACCTTATATGGCAATCGGAAGTCCATATAAGGTAATCGCAAGGGAACGCAACCCTGTCTCAAGCCAAAATCGCAACAGTGGATCACCCGCTTGAGCCAGAATGCACGAACGGCATCACAGCTGACACCAACTTTCAAAGAAATAATTCTGTCTCTGCAAACGCCGAATCAGACACGAAGGGTGAACTCCCGAATGATATCATATTCATGACTCAGAACATCTTCATCATGATGCTCTCATCTTTGCCTTCACCGAGAATACAGATAAAAACAAAGTTGTTAAACAGCGAGTGGTCATGTAATGAAGGAAGTGGAGACGAGTGAAGTGTTATTGCCTCATGTGGGGAGAAGTAATCGCTGTGGTGAATATGGGTGGAGAGAGATACTGCAAGCTGTGTTGACCAAGATTCCCGACTCAGTGGGAAGAATGCTGACAATCTTGAACATTTCCGACCTTGTAAATGGATGACCTTCAGAACAAACCAAGGTCGTATGACGTAGAGAAGATGAACGACCACTTTCTTATTCTCCAGGATGCAACTGGCTGGGACCACTCACTGCTGAACTAAACATGAAGTTTTACTGACTCAAAACGAAACCAAACATCTTTCTCCTAAACATGGGAGTTTTTGTCCTGCCATGCACGGCTTCGTTGGTGGCACCATCCACCCTCTCTACAGGTAAATCCTGCACAGCACAAAGGGTAGTTTTTTTAACATTTAATCAAATATTCTTACCCTGAATCCAAGCCTCGTCGCTGGGGTATCCTCAACAGGCTGTAGGATGCCAGCAGCACAGAGATGTGTGCAGAACTGAACGGCCATGATGCGCAGATCCTGTTCAGAGAGAAGGTAGAACAGGTAGTTCCCCTCGTCCAAGGCAGAGAGTAACCACTGAATCAGGGTATGACCTGAAATGAGAAGTAGTTGGAGAAGTTAAGAATCAAACAGTATACCAAGCTGAATGCAAGTCGGTCCTACAACAACAGAACGACAGTCGTGACAGTGAGTACTGAGGGTGAAGTCTTGGCTAGGGTCTCCAGCACTGCTAGGCCTCCTAACCAGTCAAAGGCTGACACTACAACCCATATCAGAGGCAAGGTGGATACTAACCTTCAAACTGCTTTGCCTGTTTGACATCCAAACATGCGGGAAGATTCTTCGGCCAAAGTACGTTATCCTCGATCGACCCACGCCGTCCTGGTTTCTTCATTACGGGCTTCGTCTGGTTGCCCTTTGAACTTTCACCTTTGACATCCTCTAATGACCTACTGCTAACCACCTCAGCGACCTTTAACCTCCGTCCCTTTGATGAATCCAAAGATCTATAATACTGATCGCCGGTCGGGGATGATCGTACATCATCCCGTCCAGAATGTCTTTGAGTATAATCCTCCGAGGAATCGTAAAATCGAGTAATAGTAATTCCATCGTCAATTCTCATATTATCATAATTGCCTTCACTACCTCGGCGGCTCCCCCTATCAGCCGCTAGAGAAGTATCTGGGTGCTCTAATAAATCAACTGAATGGCTCTTTTTCTGTGTGAACTGAGCCGCCCGCTGCCCTGTCACCCACGTGCTATACTTAGACACGACTTTCGGTGAGGAGGGACGATCCTGTCTATTGGAATTATCATAATCTCGCGAAGACCTCGCAAACTCGTAATCTCTCCCGGGAGATTTGGCACCATCGTAATCTCTTGAGGAGCTCGTTCTCGACCCCTCATAATCCCGTTCTCTCCCACTATGGTCCAGTTCCCGTGGTGACGAACGTCCCTGGGCTGGTCGCTCAGGGTAACTTGGAAGCGGGCGATTGATGTGAACCTCACCTGTAAGGGTCACCATCGCCTTGGGTGATGGAAGGCGTTTTGTCCCTTCGCCAGCTTTAAGTAATGCTTTGGGAGAAGGGGAACGTTCTAACTGTGCGTCTTTGCTGAAAGTAAGACTATAATGTGATTCTTCTGTTTTAGTGTCCGCCTTGGTCTCGCCGCTACTCTGAATATGAATCAGTTGGCCTTGCAGCTGATCCAACTCACTGGAACGAGCCTTCCTCAAACTTTGGGTGTCCATGGCCGAGTCTAGTGATTTACTGAACTTCGGGCCCAGTCTTTGTAAATTATCTCCGTGGTGATTTGAGTCATCACTAATTCCCACCACAGACATGCTTCGTGGAGAAGTAGATAGCTCCACCTTCCGTCGCCGTTGTCCAGGGCTTTTCGAGAAATCCTGACCTTCAAAACTACCGGTGGAATTCGGTCGTCGTGACTCGCGGTCGGTACCAGAAAGCATGCGAGATGTAGCAACAGGATAGGACACAACAATTGGTTTGTGTTTAGAAGCTGAAGGACTGGTAGTTTGCATATTTATATCGGTTTCTGCCAAGTCCCTTTTCGGACTACCAGCCACCTCAGTTTGACTTTGCCCAGCAATGCTCTCCTTCCTATTCTCATCAGCAGACATCAAGCTCACATCTCGCGGCGCATCAGAGGAGCTCTCCTTCTCAAAATCCTGCTTCGCATTGCCACCCACATCAACCTTCATGTCCATCTTTTCGGGGACACCAGCTGATATCAGAGATTCCGACAATTTTGGTACCGGTGAGACACTGACTGATTCCTTGATGATCGATGCAGTTCTTGTGTCCGTTTTGGCTCCAACCGGAGAAATGCGACCCAAAAGAACTTTGCTTGTTGTCAGTTCCTTCGTAGGGGACACAGATTTGGGGGAGGTTCGGTGAACCTCCAAAGTCTTGGCAACAACTGCCTCTGGCGTTTTAACCTTCTCCATTTCTGGAGCAAAGTCTAAATTGTCATAGCCAGTTTTGTTGCCTTCCAGAGGAGGTGAGAGCTGAAACGCCCGACCTGAATCAGGGAGAGACACATCTTGTACTCCAGACACAGCTAAAGGAATAAAAGATTCTGACAGTTTCTGCGAGTCACTCTCAATATCCCTGGTCTCCCTTGATTCCGATGCTCGCACCACAGCAATTTTGGATTTAGGTGGTGGGCCTAGCTTTATATCAGGAATTGATATAACCTGTTTATCTAAAGTTCCTTCTTCTTCGAGTGTTTGTGTAGGTTCGGGTTCATCTGGTGATGTGGCTTCAATATTTACGTCACACGGTATGAAGGATGGGTACTGGGATGAGTCGGATCCAGTCACAGGAATGATCTGTAAGCCGTGTTTCTGTCGAACTACACTAACAACCTGTGCACCAGCAGATCGTTGAGCCCTCGGACTCCCCAATGGCGAGAGGCTTCTTGGACTCCTGGGACTTCGCGGACTTCCCACTGGAGAATAACTGATAGGATCTGTCCACTTCGGACTTGACAGCGGGCTGGGTAGTGGACTATGTTTTGGAGATATGGCCACGGATCTTGGTACAGCCTTTGGTGACGAGCTCCCAAGTGATCGAGAGAGATGGGGTGACGAAGGACCCGGGGACGTGGGAGCGGAATGCGGAGCAGCAGGGGGGAGAGAGAAGAAGTCGAACTTCGGCGGTAGGGTCGTGGGAGGTCTGGGTTGAAGGATAGGAATTGGGGTGGCGATGACGGGGGTACTTTCACTACTTCCGTGAGCGGAACCTGGCGTGCTTGTTCCTGACCTAATACTGTCTCTTTTGTCTGGAATGTTTCCTATAGCGGCACCAGCATGACTGCTTTCTTTCTGACCCATCAGTGTCAAATGGGGGAGGTGTCAGATGACACCCAAATGTCCAACCCACCAACCTTTGGCCGAACTACACCATGTGTCTTTTCTTCAATCATCATGTGGAGACTGAAACATACAAAGGTTGAAAAATGTCAAGTAAGAATAGAAATTTAAGTATGGTGAAGGTTTAAGAAATAATATAGCGTGGATAAGTGTGGAACAGGCCATCTCGAGCAACTCATACATGTATTCTTCACTTGGGGTCCGTTGGTTGCCCTCACCAAGGCACAAGGGACAAAGTACCATGGCTTATGGTCCAAAGCAACAGACGTGAAGGGCCAGGGAGAGTTATCTCTTATGGGCATGGCTGGATTCCACCCCAGGATCTGCCACTTGCTTAGCGTTCATGATAACCACTCGGCTATCAGGGCTTCTCACACATTCAGGGTTCCACTAGGCTACCAGGGCTAAAAATACAAGACGCAAGTGGATCATGACAAGCTGACATGTATACATCTGAAACACTAAATGTAGTCCCATAAACCGCGATCAGGGATTAGCAGGGTGGAAGTCGGCAAATGGGCAAGACTCGCCTCTTCTGCGATAGAAAAACATTGAACATAGAACAGCTGAGAATGGGCATGAATCCATCACATCAGAAGTATCATGGAAACGGAATGTCAGAACAAGTAATTGTCACCCTCCCAACTCACCATCGCAAATCACCCACTACATGTTTGTTGACTTGTGAACACAGCAGGATATCCTGCTGACAAAATAACCTTCAGCGGATAGAAACGTGGCACGGTGGCACACCAAAGGCAATGGCTTCCGGTAGAAGAGAGTGCATCGCCAACCACTCTCCACATAGCAGATACGGTGAATGCAGGCCGAGCGTCACACTCAGTCTTCATCAAGACCAGCCTGATCAATAGACGCACACAAATCTCCATGTTTGAGGAATGAACATAGAAGCTACGTCAACATGCACGGTTAGTGTATTACCATATGCAAGTCGTGATATCATGGATATTTTGTCTGGGGTTCTTGACAAAATACCATCAGAGACATTGACTGATGAGGCTTAAAGTGTGGTAGACACTTGGTTGATTTGTATCCCTGTAATCATCCTAATGATGGTGACCATAAAACGCATCATCCAACAGCTAGTGACAATTTTGGTCAGGTTTCGTAGCCAGAGTATCATCCTTTGAGAATGACCTGCTGAGACGTTGAGCAACTTACAGCATTCTTCCCCTGTTAGTGTTAGGGATTCATATTCACCTACAACAGAGGTTTTACCTCGCTCCTCTTCATCCTTTACATTTGCGTGCTCGCGAGTGTATGAAGAGGAGCGAGACCAAAGCCCTGCTATGGGAGGATGGGGATTCTGATACAGGTCACCTTAACTCAAGGAATCGGAATGTTCTCATTGGTCCGTTCTCAAAGGACATGAAGGATTATTTCTCAGTGGCCTAACCTTGCCAACATCGGGCATGTGATACTTCGCATACCCCTCCCCATGCCACCCCACCCCCTCCCAGTGAGAAACCTGTAGCGTAAGATTGAAGATGATCCATTCAGCTGCAGGCAGATCAGGTATCATTTGATACCTGATCAAGTAGAATCCTTCACGTTTGATATCGTAAAAACCTATAGCCGAGCCATGATCGACCTGCGAGCAGCAATGATGATCTTTACAAATAATCATGAAGTAGGGTAGGAGTGCCACAAATAGTAGCACTAGCAATACATGTAGCATTAGCGAGACTGTCATACTCACAGCTAATGGGAAGTGAGTGTTAAAATCAATAGTGTATACGCGGCACATGCATCGTCCGAGAACATGTACAGGGGAAATGTTCATAGTTGTCGGGGACAGCAATCGCGTTCGCTACATGTAGCTTACTGTTTTTTTTCTCACTGCATTGGGTAATGGTTTTACCATTCATCTCGCACATCACCACCGTTTCAATGAATTGAACAAGTTGACGACACGCCAGACAGGGTGGGCAACTCCGTGTCCTCAGACAGCCACCATCTTGATTCTTGTCTGCCCTTCATCGATAACACGCCATCGCCTCCTTCGCTATCGGAGAGATAAGACATGCATCAGTAACATGTACAGGGCTGGTAGGGGTATAGTTTTTATCGCTGGGAGAGCAGTTGACACTGGTTAGGTGATCACAGT
>NMRB01000389.1:59972-103660 GCA_002633025.1 Notospermus geniculatus
TTGCGAGTGGGGCTTTTATTTCTCCGACCAATGAAAATGAAGAACGCATTTCCGACTGACGCCGAACGAGGAAATCATCAACATTTTGGGGAGAGGTTTTGTCATGTTTGTGTCAGTCCACTTCATCGCTACTATTTCCATCTTTCTGAGGAACATTATGCTGTGACAACCATATGAGTTGATGAAGTAAGGACTAAACACTCATTTCATCGCCTGATAAGCGAATTGGCAGGTTTGAAGTTATCGAAATCTTGATGAGTTTGTGGGTGTATTTTTTTTGTGACCGGCCTTTCTTGATTGTGTGTGTACAGGGCAGGGCGTCATGACGTTATGCATGGGTAGGGGCGTAGGCATTGTAGTAAACTGGTGCCCGTCTAGACGACCGCCTGTGATCACAGTATGTAGGCCTATAGACAAATCATTAAGAGTTTCTCGTTTTGCTTCTTGGCAATATCAGCCACCATTTGAACTATGGTGGTGAAGTGAAAGTGTCCATGGCTGTCACCTGTGACAGTGTGAGGTCACAGGTTCAATTCCCACTGGATATGCCCCCAGAATACATGAAGGTGACTCATTGATGTGACAGTTTGCAGAGTACTTGCTGGAAGCTCCAGTTTCCTCCTGCTTTACACAACCACCTCTGCCAGGAGGCCACCTCTCTATTAAGAACACCAAATTTCAGCCCCAACTGCCCATTTCCATTCACTTTGACCTCTGTAATCAGGACACCTCTCAATTGAGGACACCAACTACCAGTCCTGAATGTGTCCTTAATAGCGAGGTACCACTGTACTATCATATTTTGATTTCAATTCTCATCAAAAACAGACGAACAAACGACCAGATGGTGAAAGAACTCGGGCAGGCATCAGCAAAAACCGCTCACCCAGCGAGCCAGCCACCACTAATTCATCAAGGCACACCATATTTATTGTATTGCCAATAAATAATTTATGCCAAAGCCAGAAAATTCAATAATATAGTATGTAGCTAGTGTGTGAGTGGACAACTGAACCATAACATCAACGCAAATAGGCTGATGATGATCTGTCGGAGGTCATGAAACGGAAGCGTCAGTGGTGGTAACTACTGGGANAGTATCGTCCCTATTTTCATCCCAACCTTGTGGAAATAGGTGACAAAGATATCATTCCTTCTACTTTCTAGGTGGGATTAACAGTGCGATACTGGTATCTCACATAGTGGGAGGGATGAGTGTGCTACATCTCAAATAGTTTACCTACATGTATAGGTGATGGGGCCCGGGGGTATCCTTTCTAGATGGGATTAACAGTGCTACATGTACATCTCTAGCTTCAGTGACTACTTGGATGAGTATGAGTAACACTCCTTGTTGGGTGGGATTGACAGTGCTACATCTTATGTAGCTTAGTTGACTGGTGTACCACTCCTCCCAGGTAGGACAAACAGTTTACATCTGTAGCTCAGGTGACTGGGAGTACCACTCCTTGTAGGTGGGATTAACAGTGTACATCTCCTGTATCTTAGGTGACTGGGAGTATCACTCATTGTCGGTGGGATTAACAGTGCTACATCTCCTGTATCTTAGGTGACTGGGAGTATCACTCCTTGTAGGTGGGATTAACACAGTGCTACATCTCCTGTAGCTTAGCAATAGGTGACTGGGAGTATCACTCCTTGTACGTGGGATTAACAGTGCTACATTTCCTGTATCTTAGGTGACTGGGAGTATCACTATCACTCCTTGTAGGTGGGATTAACAGTGCTACATCTCCTAGCTTAGGTGACTGGGAGTATCACTCCTTGTAGGTGGGATTAACAGTGCTACATCTCCTGTATCTTAGGTGACTGGGAGTATCACTCATTGTAGGTGGGATTAACAGTGCTACATCTCCTGTATCTTAGGTGACTCCTTGTAGGTGGGATTAACACAGTGCTACATCTCCTGTAGCTTAGCAATAGGTGACTGGGAGTATCACTCCTTGTAGGTGGGATTAACAGTGCTACATTTCCAGGCCCGTAGCTAGCATAGGGACAGGGGGGGGCAAATGCCCCCCCAGGCCAACTGTCAAAAAAAAATTTTTTTTCAGCAAAATAAATGGGATAAAAGATAAGAATTGTTCGTGTCTCAGAGTGCAGGAAATTGACCTCAAATCGCATCTCAGAGCTTCTAATTCTCAAAATTTTTCTGATGACCCCCAGACCCCCCGCAAAACAGGTCCCTTTGGCGCTGGAAGGCCAAGCCTACATCCGGGCAGCTCGTTCTTTGCTTAAAATGCCCCCCTAGCGAAAAAAAGCTAGCTACGGCCCTGATTTCCTGTAGCTTACATAGGCGACTGGGAGTATACCGGGTACTCCTACTCAGTGGGATTAATAGTTCTGCACATCTACATGTATAACTCCTACTAGGTGGGATAACAGTGCTACAACAGCATAGGTGACTAGGAGTACTCCCCCTATAGGTGCGGTTCACAGCTACATCTCCTGTAGCTTACATACATGTAGAGACTGGGAGTATCTCTCGTTCAGGTGGGGTTAACTAATAACAGTGCTACATCTCCTGCATAAGGTGACTGGGAGTACACTATACATGCATCACTCCCAGGTGGGATTGACAACAGTGCCAATCACCTGTCACAGGGTTATATCTAGGCATTTTTAGAGCGGCGGCACGGCGTGCTGCCAAAAGGGCTGTGCCCTTTTTTAACCCCTAGTGTGCCCTTAAAAAATTTTTTTTTTTTTTTAGGTTTTAGTACCTCCCAGACCCTCTGGCTTTTGGTCGTATCACCTTAGAAACTGCCTTTTAAAATTGGCTGTTGACTGGAGTTATAAAGACATTTAACTGACAAGCCTCTCAAATTCCATTAGTGGAAATGTCCCGAATAAAAAGTGCCCTTTTCTACGTTGAAGTGCCCTTTTCACAAAGTTTGCATCGTGCCCTTCTGAAATCCTAGATATAAACCTGTGTCATGCCTGTAGTTTAGGTAACATTTAAAAAAACTATGACCACTCTGAGATGAGGTCCACATACCTCTTCCCTATTCTACTGTCTAGATCTTGAGTCAGAACCAACTCTTTTTCTGTGGGAGCTCTGGCTTCCTTCTTCATTTGCATACATGGCCATCTCCATGGTTTGAATACAGGATTTTGTCCAATACAGGTCTACATACATGTATACACCAAAAACAGGCTTAATACACCACTGAAGAACCTACCAGACATGGCAGATGACTGTGGTAGGCATACGACATCATGACATATACAACACTGCTTTTGACACTTCTGTGGTTGACAGTTTCATCTCTCCCTCTTTCAACAGAAACTATCTGTTAGCCAAAATCGGCGCTAGCACAACCTTTGAATAACCCGCTACCCCCTCCCGGTCCTTATCATTAACAGCGCCCATCTCTGACCTGACAACATGAAATGACTGTCAAGTATGTCGGCCAGTCAGCTGAGCAACTGAGCTGTCCGATGAAGACATATGCAGATACACTGTTTCCACAGCCAGAGGCGCGGCGCCGACCCCCGTAAAAATGTCACCTCTCCCCCAAAAATACGGCGTTTTTGTGACGATCAAAAGAATACATGAGAAGGATACTCACCTTGGGATTATTATTCATCATTAACATTGTTTTATACCATCGGAATTTTGACATTTTGATAATTTTCAAGCATCCGACAAATCGATGTTTCAATTATCCGCCATCTTGATTTTGGCTGCGACTGGACAGTGGCGCCGTGCCGTGATTTTTCTACAAACTATGAAGAGCAGACGACAGCGACAAATACAGCAGACGACGTCATTCACTGGGACCTGGCCTTCATGGAGAAACTATTTTAGAAAGATGGTTGGCACAAAATAAGACTGGGTTATGAGCGGAGTAGGCCAAGCAGGGTCTTCAGGATAGAGGGAACTCGAAAGAACAGGGCCTGCTTTAGACTGGTTGCTGTCCTCGAGGAGAGTGTTGCGAGGGCAGCGGATCAGTCTAGCCCGTTGTCCGCTTAGGATTTTTCTGGTAATAAAAGTTATAATTGGGGTTTAAATTGGTGCTCATCAATGATTTCAGCTGGGCAATCGATGGCCTATGACCGAAATCACCCTTTATGAGCCTCTTTTATAATTTTTCGTAGGCCTACTAGAAAAATCCTACGTGCCTGGATAGCGGGCTTTAGGAAGGTTTGGATGGGAACTGTCGGTCCTACGGATAACCTCAAGGAAACCGATTGTATCAGGACAGGAAAAGCAATTTCTGTAGGACAATGTGATTAGACACAACAGATGAAGCCAGTTCTATGATCGGAGATGAAAACGCGGTCTTCAGGTTCCACCATTGATCGATGATGGCGCTTCAATCTCTGCGACACTCGTCGTCTGCCCTCGCAGCCCTCAGCGGAGCATCTCACGAGCAAGGGATTGCATAATCTGTAGGCCTACATCTCGTGCTCGCGCGATGACTTCCACATCCTCCCACAGCAGGGCTTTGGTCTCGCTCCTCTTCATACGTTTGTGTGAGTGGATGAAGAGAAGCAAGGAAAAGGCCCCTGCTGTGGGAGGACTTGTGGCTTTCAGATCAAATGCCATCAGATTTATGTCAATGAATGAACAACTCGCACTTCAGTGCAGAATTTTATTGGATAATGTACATGTAGATGTACAGGGATATCAGAGACTATTCAAATGTGCATCAGAAAAAAAGCTTGCAGTATTTGTAAGAATAGTGTACAAGCAACAATTGACTGTACCAATGCCGACACATGATTCACAGGACAGAGGGCTTTACAAAGTAGGCCTATGGTTCTACAGCAATCCACAGACAGACAAGCTCTCCCTTTCACCGCCAATTATCAATTTTTAACTCACTTTCAAACCCAATTCCATAAACAAAACCGACACAAAATCAGATTGATGTATACGTATAAATACAGGTGATTCAAAGTGTTCCCGATATCAGATGCCCCCTTCTTTTGTACAGGGGACATCTCCTGACAGAAGTTCCTGTCTAATAGTGTCCGGCCTATTAATTGTAGTTGACCCTTATATTCCGTCAGAAATCTTTTGTTGGGAGACACCTCATATCGGGGTACATGATATTCTATGACACCGGCACGCGCCTTGGCACAAGCCCACTGTCGAATGCCAAACTTGCAATTCGTCACGGGGTCAAGGTCGAAGTTTATGATGACTGGTGCCTTGTCCTGCTTCGTCCCACGTCTTGGCCATCCTGTGGTCCCTACGTCACTACACAAACTGTGGTGACGTAGGGAGCACTAAATTGTGACGTAGGGAGCATATCGTGACGTAGGGAGCACAAGCGTGACCTAGGGAGCCTACCTCAGGATGCCGCGTTTAGTGGGCCTCAATCTGAGCCTCAGGGGCGAAACAGTGAGGCGCAACAGTGAGACCTCGTAAACCCATCCTCCCACAGCAGGGGTTTTTACCTCGCTCCTCTTCATCCGCTCACTGCGGTGACGAAGGGAGCGAGCAGTAAGAACGCCTGATATTACCTGATATTCTCAGGATGCGTAAACCTGAGCCTTCGGTGAATTTCTCGGGTGAATATCCAGCCCGACGAGGACAGCTTCCCTGCCTAGAACTGCTCTAACCTCTTTACGTTACGCTCTATCACAATCAAATTTGCATGAATGATTAGCAAACATTGGAAATGGCTCGTGCGTTATTATGCCTTCATAACAAGTTTAGGTGAATCCAAATTCAATGACTATATCACACTGGCTTGACAGGCTACATCGCGACCATCACATAGATAACGTGTAATACAATTAACAGCAATAACAGATGAACATGATGACTTCACCAGGCCAGGCAGTCTCTCACACGAACTGGCCATTATGCTGTGTCCACGACTGGCCATGCCGGTGTAATATTTTTCAGTGCCCCCCGTATGCCAATGCCCCCCCCCCCCCAACAAAAGATTGACGGAATAAGCCGCGACGTGACAATGGGGGAGGCACTGTGTTTCTGTATTTGAGTGTCCGCCGAACAATAAAGTGGGCATTGTCTTACGGGGGGCATTCTCACACATTACACCTGCTTGCTGGGATAGATTCCGCTAGCAGACAGCGTCACTGCTTTTGCCATTCCCGTGTGACCGTGGAGGCATTTCTCGCGAGACGTATGATAGTCACGTGCAGCCTCGTTCCCAGGGGAAGTCGATGTTCTGATGACTGCACTCTAGATCTCGTGAGATTTCAGTTTTGCGACTGGCAACGTCATAACGTCAGTCTCGGGTCTTTTACTGATGGGTTCCGACTTGTAAAGGCTGTTCGAACCCGGGTAGGGAATCGCGTCTTCTGCTTCGGAACCCGCATAACATTAAATTTATCCCAACAGGGCGGCGCTGTGAGCGATTGTACCGAAGACGTCAAAAACAGAGCAAAGCAACGTAGCGACGTCACGTCACGACGCCCTTGACGCAGTGAAACACGTCCCCCGCGTCCCAGACGTCGTAAAAAAGTTCCAACCGCTCACAGCGCCTCCCAATAGCGGTAGTGCTGCAGATTCCTCATTCTTTCCTCGACCCCGGCAACAGCAGCGACTACAGCACGATGAAGAGCGCAAACATTGTGGAACAGAAAAGATATACGACTTACAGAAAACTTTGTGCTTTTCGAACTTCGGACTGAATGATTTCCATACTTCAAATGTTGACCAGCATGGACTGGTCCATCAGAATCTATTCTCGTCGACCAAACGCCTTAGATAGCCATCTTGCCAAAATTAGGTTAAATGGAAGTTCTCTTCCAGAGCGAAGATGATTGGTTCGCCCATCCCCCAGTGGGGGAAATCACCATTATTCTTTCTCGCCAGGCTGGTTCGAAACAAAGCATGTATGAATGGCCTAGACTTAATCAACATGAAGAGGTTTGGCTAGCATTTCTGCGATCGGTTCCTTGGAAGTAAAAGTACGGTATGCACTGGCACTTGTAATAGAGATCTCGCATTGTGTCCGCCATGATAACATGATAATGGGAATACATTATCTAATGTAGTATTTGAAGAGCTACAAATATATGTATCACAAAATCACATGTTTCACAAAGATCACTCGTCACAGTGTCACAAAAGTATAAAAATCTAGCCTTTAGGCTAAAATGGAGTGTCAACAACAGCCACTTGGCAGACTCAGTATCATCCCATGAAGTTTAGCTGACAATCAATGATGTGGGCCATCAGCCCGGTCCGTCATAGGCGAACCAAGTTTTTCACGAACTCTGAAAAGAGAAAGGAGACAGTTACAAATGTAGGGCGCAGTAGTGTTCAGCGTTAGCACTAACGTTGGCGTTAAATGCGTATACCCTAACTTGGCGTTAAAATATACCCAAACGTGACGTTAAATACGCATAACGTGACGTTAAATATCCCCAGACGTGGCGTTAAATATCCCCAGACGTGGCGTTAAATATCCCCTGACGTGGCGTTAAATATCCACTACCCCCTAAAACGTGACGCTATTATCACCCAACGTGACGTTAAATAACCCCTGACGTGGCGTTATTAGTATCCCTGACGTGGCGACGTTTAGTGTATCTTGTGTTGCTCAAACAACGTTATTTACGTGGCGTTAAATGGACGACAGAATGATGCATTCCGTGTGATTTGACTATTCGCGTTGTGCCTTTGTCGGAGTCAAATATGAACTGACGGGTCAATCTCCAGTCCTTCCGATAACTCTTTAGCAATGGACCAATGTCGGAAGTAGCAGTAACTCTAATGAAGGCTGACGTGCGGTCAATTCTCTTCATTGCAAAACACCCCTGCACCAATCGTCAGGATGTCACTTAGCAACAATACTGAAACCCGGTGGGCTGGCAGTCTCCAGGACGGCAACGGAGATCATGGCTCCGACATGGTGAGGAGCATTGTCAAGTTATTTCAAACACGTGGTTCAAAACCAACCGATACAAACAGCGATTGTCAATTTGGACGTATCAGCTTGATGTTTGCCCAACTTGGTCGACATGCACGTTTGTTTTCCCAATGTCTATAGCCATCGCTTACAGAATAGATGAACGGGGACAGGTCAGCCCTTGCCCGTCGACGATGTCATTGGATAAGTATGGGTGGCGATCTATAACCTAGCCAGGCCGTATCAAGGCCCTGTGAGTGGTTGAGGCAATAGACCTGACTGCCGTTAGAGGCCGCTTGTTGGTCTAGAACGTCAAAATATTTGACGTCACAGATGTAAGCCACGGCGTCACGTCATTATGGATGACGTTGTGGTGCGCCCTTCTTCTCTGTGACGTCAAGTTTCGTGACGTCCTCGGACCGCTAACTGGTGGTGGCCTCTAACGGCAGGAAAGTCTCCCACTCCCATCGAGAGACCATCTATGACCATCCTTAATTCATACCTCCGCCGACTAATTCTCAAAACGCCATTTTCCGTCCGTATGCCATGGAGATAGAGACCGAAAAAAGTCGACCAGGGCGTATAATTCATTCATGATTATAAGCCATTTCGCGGGATGCTAAATGATAATTCCGTGATATAAACACCATCCCGCACTGAAATATGTGACACATCCAATCATATCCCTTGTTTTATATTCGGAACAGTCTGCGCAATTTAGTCAACAGAGGTATCACGCATGCGCAGAACTCTGATCTGACGCCCCCGCGTCCCCGAAAATGTCCCGAAGGATTCAACAGAGGAGATACACATGTATCGCCAACCTTCTAGGCAAGGAAGATTTGAACATACTAATGATTCAGAGCAATTTCAACTCTTTTAATTAGATTATCAAACCTCCATGGTCTACTTGACCAATTTGACTGCAATCTGCGCATTGTCAACTTAATCCCAGGCTGGGCAATGAAAAGAAGTGTGACAAGTCTATTTCTGGATTACACCATGTGCTGATGACGTCAGGGCCGTAGATAGCACACTGTGCCCTAAACGTCCGAAAATGTGTTTTTATGCAGATTTTGCCAGAAGAAAGTCGCAAAATGGCCAAAGAGGTGCTCTACCCTCGACCAAAAAGCCAGCTGCGGCCCTGTTCGGATATGCGAAAACGAGGGTGATAGAAACATGAGAATTAGCTCCGAGATGTATCATCAGCCACCGACTTGCTGCGCTTGACGTTGGGGCCAACGCACCCTTCACGAGGCCACTCTTCGGAAGGCCTCATTGACTGGTACGGTTTGTCGTTCTTACACCTGCAGTTTTGGGGGAGGACAATACTAAAGAGGCCCCAGGATTTACCTTCGTAGTCTACATTCCCGCTGATGTCGACGTCAGCGGTGGATAACATCTCTTCCACCTCCTCCTCGGTCAGTCTCTCCCCGATGGTCATCAGCACCTGGCGGAGCTCCTCACATGAGATGAGGCCGTTACCATCCTGATCAAACACTCTGAACGCTTCCCGTATCTCATCCTCGCAGTCCGTGTCCTTCAATCGCTTACCCACCAGCTCTAGGAATGCATCGAAGTCAATTTTCGCATTGTCTGTAATGAGATTTAGTCGTAGACAGCGACGAACGACTGATTGGGGCTCGGACATGATGAAACAAGCGAGGTACCTTCACCGAGCCAACAACACCAAGCACTCTTAATATCGACCAGCGGTAAATGTTCTGTATTCGAAGATCGACGAATCAGAGTACTAACAAAGATGACGTCAGTTCAAAAGCCAGCCAATCAGATGACACCTTAACCAACCAATCATAGCACTAGCCAACTAAAAAAGGCGTTCCTCTACGTGAGAGATCTTTCGCGCGCAGTGGGCAGTCCTGGGGCTGAAATTCGCATGCCATGAGACGTCATCGTCGTTTCGTTTACGTTTTTTCGTTCATTTTCTTACCCTCACTACTTTGGTTTCCTAACGACCACGCTGAGAACATTGTCAACCCTTCGTGAGGGAACATGCACAAGAAAACCCTCACGTGGAGGAGCGCCTATAGTCCCCAATAGTACATGCACTCTAAGATGTGTCGCCGCCTTCTTCCCCTTCTATTTAGCTTGGAGAGAAGGAGGGTTAATGCCGAGAAAAAGCAGATTGTTGACCGGAAAGTATGAAGTCTATTTTCGTTCCAACATTGCTTTTGAGCGTCCCGAAAATATTGTGTGTCAGGCCGTGGACGCGCCGTCGTCTCTGGGCAAACAGTTGAGTTCATTAACTTACCATCCATGTCAAGACAAATATTCGAATTATTGGATGTGGTCTCGCTGTCCTCCCAGCTCAGAGACTTGAGAACCTCCCGCAGCTCTCGCACCGTGAGCGTCGCATCGCTTCCTTCACCAGCAAACGCCTCAAAGGCTGCTTTGAACTCTGCAAATGGAAACGTCATGTAAATGGAAGAGTCATGACGTTATTTGAATCGAAAAGTCATGACGTCATTTGAATCGAAAAGTCATGACGTCATTTGAATCGAAAAGTCATGACGTCATTTGAATCGAAAAGTCATGACGTCATTTGAATCGAAAAGTCATGACGTCATTTGAATCGAAAAATCATGACGTCATTTAAATCGAAAAGTCATGACGTCATTTAAATCGAAAAGTCATTACGTCATTAGGGACTTTCAGCAACGATAAATTCCCTGCCCGTATGACGTATCCGTATCGATTTTGTGCATGACGTCATCATTTTGTGACGTCGAAGTCATTTGCCTTCTACGGTGGCCCATAGAGCTCATTGATGAAAAATATTTACATTTGCAATTTTTTTTCAATTCGATAATTTTTTTCTTGGGGTTTGTAAAATTTTTAGAAGTTCCCACCTCGGTGAAATATTACCACCACGGTGAGAATATTCCCACCGTGGTGAGAATATTTCCACCTCGGTGAAAATATTTCCACCGCGGTGAAAATTAATTTTCACCGCGGTGGAAATTATTTTCCACCGCGGTGATAATTAATTTTCACCGCGGTGGAAATATTTTTACCTAGGTGAAAATATTTCCACCGCGGTGAAAATTAATTTCCACTGCGGTGAAAATTAATTTCCACCGCGGTGGTAATTATTAATTTAAATTAATTTCCACCGCGGTGATAATTAATAATTACCACCGCGGTGGAAATTAATTTTCACCGAGGTGGAAATATTATCACCGAGGTGGAAATATTATCACCGAGGTGGAAATATTATCACCGCGGTGGGAACTTCTAAAAATTTTACAAATTCCCAAGAAAAAGTTATCGAATTGAAAAAAAATTGCAAATGTAAATATTTTTCATCAATGAGCTCTATGGGCCACCGTAGCCTTCCATCTGAGAAGATTTCTATATTCGGCAATCATTTTGCTATTATCAAATGACAACAAACTCATAAAAATAGCCTGTTGTTCCGATGGCACAACTCAGTCAAAAGATAAAAAAAGTTTTCATCGCACCGATGGTATACACGCGCACGGATACAATGCTACTAGTGTGGACTTAACATGAAAATAGGCCTAAACTGCGAATGCTAAGCTAGAGGAACACAAAAGCGAGGATAATTTAATCAGCTGCAATCTTTATTACAAACAACTAGTAATTATCCCAGTAATTACAATAATAGCACTAGCTATGTAGGCCTACATGTGTAAGCCCAACGGCTTGGTGTTATGTTTATTTAGCCTACGCCAGCAGCCAATTAGGACTGGTTTTTACAATATATACACGCAGTAAACAGAAGAATGCTGCGTAGTGTATTATATTCTTAAAATAATAATATTTGGGTAAAAATATAAAATTCGGGCTAGCTTGATTTTTGATGAGCTAGCCCGAGCTCTAGCCCGAGTTTCCAGCCCGAGTTATCGAGGTGCCAACCAGAATTCCACATTTTATATACAACCGTTCGGGTTAGTACCCGAGTAAAAACTCGGGCTGGGAATTCGGGCTGGCTTTACTCGGGCTGGAGAAACTCGGGCTAGCTTGACACAAGCCCGAAACAAGCGAGGTACCTTCACCGAGCCAACAACACCAAGCACTCTTAATATCGACCAGCGGTAAATGTTCTGCATTCGAAGATCGACGAATCAGAGAACTAACAAAGATGACGTCTGTTCAAAACCCAGCCAATCAGATGACACCATAACCAACCAATCATAGCAATTCATTACCATAGCCAACTAAAAAAAGGCGTTCCTCTACGTGAGAGATCTTTCGTTCGCGTGGGCTCTCAATGGGCAGTCCTGGGGCTGAAATTCGCATGCCATGAGACGTCATCGTCGTTTCGTTTAGGTTTTTTCGTTCATTTTCTTACCCTCACTACTTTGGTTTCCTAACGACCACGCTGAGAACATTGTCAACCCATCGAGAGGGAACATGCACAAGAAAACCCTCTCACGTGGAGGAGCGCCTATAGTCCCCAATAGTACATGCACTCTAAGATGTGTCGCCGCCTTCTTCCTCTTCTATTTAGTTTGGAGAGAAGGAGGGTTAATGCCGAGAAAAAGCAGATTGTTGACCGGAAAGTATGAAGTCTATTTTCGTTCCAACATTGCTTTTGAGCGTCCCGAAAATATTGTGTGTCAGGCCGTGGACGCGCCGTCGTCTCTGGGAAAACAGTTGAGTTCATTAACTTACCATCCATGTCAAGACAAATATTAGAATTATTGGATGTGGTCTCGCTGTCCTCCCAGCTCAGAGACTTGAGAACCTCCCGCAGCTCTCGCACCGTGAGCGTCGCATCGCTTCCTTCACCAGCAAACGCCTCAAAGGCTGCTTTGAACTCTGAAAATGGAAATGTCATGTAAATGGAAGAGTCATGACGTTATTTGAATCGAAAAGTCATGACGTCTTTGGAATCGAAAAGTCATGACGTCATTTGAATCGAAAAGTCATGACGTCATTTGAATCGAAAAGTCATGACGTCATTTGAATCGAAAAGCCATGACGTCATTTAAATCGAAAAGTCATGACGTCATTTAAATCGAAAAGACATGACGTCATTAGAAGGTGTCCTGACCACACGCGTGGGAGTGAAATCCCTCCAGTAACAGTGGTGCTGCTCCACGGGAGAGTTTTCTCTTGCGAGTTGGCTCTCAATGGGCAATTCATCATTGTTGGTTACGTCACGACTGACGCTGGGACTTGACTCAAACGACTGTCCATACAAAATTTTCTATGGTTGAGTCCGGGGGTTGAGTAGCCTGTGGA
The DNA here is from genome assembly GCA_002633025.1 of Notospermus geniculatus. Taxonomy (NCBI): domain Eukaryota; kingdom Metazoa; phylum Nemertea; class Pilidiophora; order Heteronemertea; family Lineidae; genus Notospermus; species Notospermus geniculatus. The sequence goes on from NMRB01000389.1 coordinate 73,058, forward strand.
GAGCCAACGTCAGCTGCAAGAAATCTCTCGCGTGGAAGAGCGCCTTCAGAGAGGCTGAACTGTCGATCATGCTGTCTGAGCCGACTGCCTCCAGTAAATCACTGCGTCACTTTCTCTCCTTTCACCAGCTCCACAAACGCACAACCCGGTAGACCCACAAGGCATTTCAGTAATAAAGCGTGTACAGCGGGCTTACCCAGATGATCAAAGACTGTCGGGTAAAAAAGTCATAAACACAGCGTTTCTAAATAACTCTCCCTTTGTGGAAGGTTTTAATGAGTCTACCTCGTCGGTGAGGCAATGTCGTGGTTATGGGCAGCAAAGAGGGAAACGTCGATGACGCTGGCGATCTTCATGAAAATTTCAGTCGGGGTTTTGATAGACATCATCAATACAGGGACAGGACACTAGTCTTATCATGTTGGTTCCCGTTTCCGCCGACAGGGGAGGGATACTGAGGTATACCTCATAGGCATACGGTGGCACTTTAAACCCGCCCCGGGCTAAAGCATGGGGATCGCGTAACTTATCAATTCATTGGCCACACTGATTTTATCGTCGTCAGCTCAGATGAAACGAAACTACAAAGCTCTGGCGCATTTCAGCATACCGGTAGATTGGTTCCCGATCTCACCACTAGGGTTGTCACATTACCCCTAGACTGGTTCCCGTTTTTGCCGCTGCACTCCCGTGGGCCAACGGGAGTGGTAGGCCAACCTATATATCAAATTAGATATGTAGGCCTACGATGTCATCATGAAATATCAGGGCCTCCGGTCATCGATTTCGGACTACACGCTGAGAGCGAAGACCGAAGTGGAGCGACTTTAACCGTTGGTAGTTGAAGATGGTACGGGGAATGAATGAAATGATCTTTGCAAAACTCACCGGCCACCTGTTCTTCTCTCATCCACTTCGCCTGAAAAAGAGAAACCACGACGTGATGATTAAACGAACATGCCAGAGACGGTGTGACGTCACTCTTGGAACATGGGTGCCCACTGACGTTGCCCTTTTTATTTTCCTCTCGCCGTTTTCTTGGAAAATAAACGGGAAAGGGTTAACTTGGTTTATTCTTTCCTCCTGCGTGCCAGCTCTTGAAGAAGGGTTAGTCTCCAAGCAACCTGCGGCGGCGGGCTCCCCCTGATGACGAATAGTGAACGCTAAAGATCCTGCTGAGTGAAACATGCAGCGAGGAGGTCACGGGGGGGGGGGAGTTGGTGAGAGAAATTTGGAGAAACCGATACGTACGACCTGTCTGTGTAGCTGTGTTCTGTACGTCATTTCTACATCCTACTTCTCATGAGCAAAAAGGAGGTAGACCTATTCTTGCTGAAGACAGTAGGCCTTCTGGACTTTGAAATGCCAGCGTGAACTCCAGAAGGAGATGAGTTATAATCACACATATGACACTTGTAAAACGACAGTCCGTCTGTGATTTTGTCTGACGAACAATCCGGATTAACCAGAGCGTCTTCTTCAGCCTTAACTCGCCTCATTTGATTCCAATACCAGCCAAATATTTATAATACCTCTCCGTCAATCTATCCTGCCGCGTTAATTGGCCATTCTGATGCCTGGTTGACTCAGATAAATCGCGGAAGACGTTACACTCAGTACAATAGGGAGGTTTAGAAATCAAACGACAAACGTAAACTTCACGACAACGTTATTTTTCATACTATACATAAAGCAGATTTTATTGCATTTCCGGTACAAAAACAACGTTGTCGTTAACGTTTGATTTCTAAACCTCCCTAATAACAAAATATCTGACGTTTCACTTAGAGTTGGTAATTGTCGAAGATTCACCTCGCAAAATCATCAACGGTTCACAAACTCGCAAAGGTCCGGAAGGACCAAGATGCGTACAATGAATATGAATATGAATATGAATATGAATATGAATATGAATATGAATATGAATATGAATATGAATATGAATATGAATATGAATATGAATATGAATATGTTATAAGTCTGGAGATATTAGGCATACGCAAAACGCAATATTTCTAAAACTAATCGGCTCTATGTCGTCATTGTCGAACGATTGACTCTCGAAATCGAGAGAGGCCAACAATCTGACGCCATCTTTTAGCATTATTGAGAGAAACCTAGCTTGTCCTACACTCCAGGAAGGCCATGCAGTCACGTGACACTTTTGTTCATGCCGCCATATTCAGGTGACACGGCTGATGATGTTGATCTTGCCATCCAATATGGCGGATAAACATGGATCACCTGATCAAGTGACGTCATCTGCAAGGCGCTGTACACTTACGTCACAGTGGCATCTTCCGTCTCCTCATCTGCGGGTCAAAACAGACTGACGGCAAGGTAGCCCAGATTCGTTCTGTGTCCAATACTAAATCAAAGATCCAGTCTTGTTATTAATGTTTTAAATATTTCTATTTTTAACTTTGCTGTTACTTGGCTCCTAGGAAGAGCTCTTCTGTATGAGATAGGACCCAAATAAACTAAAAACTAAAAAGGTCTGCTGAGATAAATGCCTTGTCCGAGGACGCAAGGAAATGGTCACCAATAAAACCTTTCGCTTTATAGTGTCATAATCCTTATCTATTGTCTCAGCGATAACAAGGAGAGAACAGAACTCGATGTCTTATGTACATGTATCATTTTAAAAGTCATTCTACATCATCCGATGAGCTATCCAGTTGCATCAGCCATCTTTCTCTTTCTTATTGTCAGAAGCGACACGTCCTGATTATATTGGAGACCACGTTGTGTATGAAAAGAAGAGAGTGCCGTCTTGATCGGAGATGATATGGTAAGAAGAGACTCTATAATTATCAGGATTATTCAGGAATAAGAAGGCGAGAGAGAGGCAGAGGACGGAATGGAGAAGAGGAGATTTTGCTGCTCTAGGAAAATAAGCTTAGTCGACGTATCTTTAGATTTCGAAAGTAAACTCCAAGGCACCAGCACAACGAATGATAGCCGCCATTTCCTCGGATATGTAGCAGTTGTCGGCCTACTGTGGACTCGGGTGACAGCCGCCATGACACTCTAGATGGCAGCACCGTATTGAGGCAACAGATGAATACAAGGTGAATCCGGTGTGGTGGACCAAAGTAGCAGACGACGGAGGTTGCCCGAGTCACATCGCAATGGTAATGGTATTGTTGTGGAACAGACCAGGGATCCTAATCATGAAGCAACCGCAACTCCACGAGCATTGCGCAAATCCCTGTTCATTACGAGACACGTGCTGCCCTCTAGGAAGCATGGCGTCTGTCACCCGAGATCACAGTCTTCACTTGGACTGGTTCCCGTCTTTGCCGATCCACTCCTGCGGCACTGCTGTCCGTTTCGAGCGCCGCGGGAGTGTATAGCGGGAAAGACAGGAACCAGTCAAGTCTTCGCTCCCTGCATTGTCAGGACGCAATCAGCGAAAGAACACACTGTCAAGAATTCAATTATGGTTTATCTGCCATGATCACAGTAATCATTGCCTGCGATCTCTTCCATGCCATGCCAGACACTGCTCTTTCACTCAACTTCATCGTTGTCAGTTGTACTCCTCGCCAAGTATTACGATCGAGTGAACGACTGGGTTCAGGTCTTCGATCATGCAGAGGAGCTCCTTCAGTGAATCCAGCTTTGACTGAACCCACGAATCAATGAGGAACCTGTGCAACTTTTTATCCCAACAGGTGGCGCTGCGAGCGGTGCTACCAAAAGACGTAGAACAATGTCGTCGCGTCACGACGTCATGACGCAGTGAAACACGGACGAGACGGCGTCGAAAAAGGTACAACCGCTCCAAGCGCCTCCCAGTGGCGGCCGTTCTGCAAATCCCTCATTGTCTCTCGGTGCGTTCTCCTACAGTACATTTAATTGTCCTCATACACAGATATGCGCATCTACACGCCTGGTCCCGGCGGGCGGGCGCGGTGAAGGTGATCCCAACAAGATTATTCTACATGTATATGGTACCTATTTCTATACGTACGGTGAGCGAAGAATGTACGTTAATTAGCTCGTCTCACATTATTAGATTAGATGAGATGATTGGGAATCTATGAGAGGAGTGAAGTGACTGCCATATTGTCAGAAAGCGAACGACCCCTGGGAACGAGGTTGTAGTAGCCGTGGTTGCACTACATAAAATCCGCGGTTTTTTGCGGTCACAAATATGAATTGCCGGGCTTCCAGAAATCCGTGTCTGAAAAACATGGGTTTTTGAGACACGGCAAGCTCGCCTTGCTTTTCGAAGTCCCCGTGTTTACGTTAGTTCTTCGCACGGCTACAGATGGCGCAGCCATTAAGTGATGTCGTTTTCGCGCCTCCAACAAAAAGGTTGACCAAATATCAACTTCAGCGAGGGTTGGTCCATCCATCTTCCTTGGAAGCAGGCTAACAACTCGGGTTCCCAAATAATGAATGCTCCCTATAGATTTCGTTGCCGTTTCGTTGCTCTTCATCCCCGTGATTAAAATAAGCCTTGGTAGAGAAACGCTGCATATTGCCGACGGGAAAACGAGCTTCATTAGTGAGAACCGCAGCTGACGGTTTCTTGCCTCTCCCCGCCGAGGGGTCTACCACACGTCTTGAGATACAACAGAATTCTACGTGTAGAGATAAAATGAAGGCTTTCGGTTCGAAGGCTACAGTTCGTGCGGTGCTCGAAGATAAAGCAGGTTCTGGTTTTTCATCTCCGTGACCATGCTCGTGTTCCACGGTTATCTACATTCATAGATCAAGTGGCACGNCGGCATGCGTATAGAAACCAATTGTCAGAGATTAGAATGTAACAATAGGACCTTTTGTTCCCCGGACAGTTTTTCCTAGGACATTCTTTCCCTTCACACCGGCAAGCTCGCCGTACGTTTCGAAATCCCCGTGTTTACGTTAGTTCTTCGCACGGCTACAGATGGCGCAGCCATTAAGTGACGTCGTTTTCGCGCCTCCAACAATGTGTGCCAATACAGAAATGACCGAAGAGTCAATGCATGCAGCGCAACCTGTCGTCGGGCTACTTAACTACAATGTAGTAGTGTGACCTCTCGCCGAAATATTCGCACACACGGGTTTGACACGGGTCTGGAAAATCACGGGTATGTTCAACAAGTGTAACCTTAGCTTGTAATTCTGCCCAACGTCAGAAGACATCAATTTGGGAAGAAAAATGTGGATTCATGCTCTGTCGATGAAGATAACGATGCAAAAATAATTGTTCATTTGTCACAATACAAACCAAGAACGTTATGTCTTACAGTGGACATAAGAGTGGGATTGAAATCTAACACAACGTGGAAGGTTAAGGCCCGTTCCATGAGTGGTTCGCCCCTCACGAGAGAACGGGTTGCATGTTTAGGGTTCATGCTTAAAACGTCCCCTCCACCATTTTTTTAATCAATTTAATTTGATTTCAGCTTTGATATCGGATACAGGATCATGCATCTTGACTACCAAGGGTTGTGACATCGCTCCGCCCTCCGACTACGCTCACACGAAAACTTGACGAACTTCGCTATGATGAGCTTTTTCCAACCGGATGTTCCTTTTTGTGGACGGACTCCGGCTGTTATTTTTTGTTTTTCATCATAGATCGTTAACATTTGCAATAAACCTGAACATTTCTAAATACCACGTCAGTCTTTCTGTACACCTGCCTTCTCTGTTTTAGAATTTTTTCGTTACTTTTGTTCAACAGCATAGTAACTCCAAATGACCTCCAATTCTGTGCGGAGGACGAAATTTCTTAAATGATTTCTTTTCACTCATTTGCCTTATGCCAAAATAAATTACACTAATGGAAAGCTCAATGTCTTAGCTAAACACTGTATATGGTTTATGTGGTTGAATTTGAACGGTCTTCTCGATAAACGCAATTTTGTGCGAGGTGTCCGATTTCTCGAAAGAGGTACATGTACTCGAGAAGCCTCGTCGAGAGCCCCGATCGCCTATTATTTTCCCGCGCGCAAAATAAATATGCCGTAGAAAAGGACCTTTGCGGGTCGACTGTGTAAGTAACCTCCGTCGGCAGCTCTTTCCACATTCCCATTTCCATATAACCCAGAATGCCCCGGATACCCATCTTTGAATAAACAAACACTGGCTGGCGAAATCTCCAAAAATTCAAGGGGATGTTATCGACACAGACCTTTTCCTCCGCGGAGCTCCATCATCTAAGAAGTTTTGCACTTTTGTTCCTTACAATACATGTACATGTACATGTACATGTACTGTACTTGTCTTTGCTTCCTACATGTACATGTACTGTACTTGTCTTTGCTTCCTGTCAGACGGAAAGACAGACAGACATGAAATTGCCAGATAACGCCCTTATATCATCTCGGGTGTTACACAGCACGTCCTGTTGTAGGCATATCCATGGCAATGTGACCAGTGATAGCGCTTCGCCTATAACTGCATATCATTCTGCATAACTGCGGACTTCCAAGCATGTGCAACACCAAAGGCGAAACGTGGAAGTTTTCCGCACTGAATCGAAAGGTTTGATCAAATATCAACTTCAGCAAGGGTTGGTCCATCCATCTTCCTTGGAAGCAGGCTAACAGCTCGGGTTCCCAAAATAATGAATGCTCCCTATATATTTCATTGCCGTTCCGTTGCTCTTCATCCCCATGATTAAAATAAGCCTTGGTAGAGAAACGCTCCATATTGCCGACGGGAAAACGAGCTTCATTAGTGAGAACCGCAGCTGACGGTTTCTTGCCTCTCCCCGCCGAGGGGTCTACCACACGTCTTGTGGTATTACTAATGCACTGAGTAATGGTATTTTGCCATTTAGATTCCCTAGCAACTTGCTGCTGTTCATATCCAGGGTTGCCAGAGTGGTGTAGCGTCTGTCACCTGAGCTTGAGGGTTCGATTTCCTGACTTTGCCGATAGAAAATGCTCAGGCACTCTGGTGTGTATTGTAGGAGAATGTACCTACAGAATGGCACCAATTTTGTTGCAATATCCATATCAGAACAGGTCCGGAGTTGGTGTTAAATTTTGGCACTTTCAATCAACTGTCCGTCTCCGCCTAAAAGGATTTTCCGCCCAAGTTCGAGTTACACTACCCAATAGGGCGAGGTTGGGTTCTTACTTCTAACTCGCGGAGCGAACGCAGGGTGCGCTCCAATGATACTGCGGACATCCGTGATGACGGAACGAATCAATATCTGAGATGAAGCGGTCAATTCTATCCTTTATGCGATTATGATCGAACCGACATGCGGGCAATAACCGGTGAGGGGATTACGAGGGACACTGATTGACGACACACCAGGGGGCGACACACATTGCTAGCTGATTCCTGGTCCCTTAGCAAGATAGCATCCAAACAACGCGTGTAACAACATGACAACATGCATCAATCAGTGTCAACCATTGCCTGCCTCTGTGAGGTCATTAACAGACATAACCAATACCCTAGCAACATGCACCAATCAGGGGGAGCATTTCCTGCCTCGATCTGACCTGGCAACATGCACCAATCAGCGTTGAGCACTCCCTGTGACCTCACAAGATCATCACCAGACAGAACCAATATCCTAGCAACATGCACTAATCAGTGTCAAACAACCAGTAGTAGCATCCAGCCTGGTATAATCAGGGGTTTAGAGCTCGCTCCCTGCGTCACTGCACTTTGGGAGTGAGCGATAACAGGATGGGTAGCCTCTGACCTCACAAGGTCACCTGGCAGACGAACTGACATCCAAACATCATGAGCCAATCAGTGTCGAGCATTGCCTCTGCCCTCATTAGGTCATAATCAAGTTGCACCAATCAGTGTCCAGCATTGCCTCTGACCTCATTAGGTCATAATCAACTTGCACCAATCAGTGTCGAGCGTTGCTTCTGACGTCATAAGGTCATCAACAACATGCACCAATCACTGTATACTGTTTCCACGGCTGGTCTTTTAGAGGTTGCGTTTCTGCGTTCATCCATCCATCACGGATCGTTGGCAGTAACAGTGCGGTGATGCTGATCTATATACAGTCTGTGGCAGGTAGATTATGAGCCGTCTGTGGAAGACTAAATGTCCCTCCTCCTCCGGCCTCCCCGTAGCCACGCACATGCTTCCGGCATTACCTCAACCGCACATGCGTACTAAATTCACCCGCACGCCTGAAGCGTTTCTGCAAGCTGCTTTTGTTAAAATTCACGTCACGTCAATTGTCGGGGAGATATTGATGACAAATTGAGTTTCGAAGCAGACGATGCAACTAGCAGATTTACTCAACTGCCTTATTACGAATGGCCCACAATTTCCGTCAAAAAAAACGATATGACAAAAAAGAAGAAGAAAGATGTTTTGATATTTCCTTTGGCATCAGTTTAACAAGTGGAAAAAAGAAGCGTTCCCACACCGGGAATCGAACCCGGGCCTCCTGGGTGAGAGCCAGAAATCCTAACCACTAGACCATATGGGATTGCGTGGCAATGGGCGTGAGTCATAGCGTCTTAGTCACGAACAATGGGCCGGGGGCGAATCGGGGACAGAATGGGGGCGTCCCGCAGACCGAAAAGAGGTCACACTGTTTTGATAACTCTCTTCCATCGACAATTGTTGACATTGTGATGTGGCCCTCTCATAATATGAATCATTCTACAAATTTCATGGAGGGTCTAAGTCCCCTGGATGTAGGTACTGGGTCCACTTTCGATTGACCTCTGGAGATGAGCAATTCGGTGGCCAAACAGTGAAGACTTTTGCGGTCTTCGCTCGAATCAATGTGATGTGACTGAACACCGGCCAGAGTGTGTTGATACTTATACCTGTACGTAGGTATTTTATCCCGGTGGCATCCTTCCCATCTCCAGACAGTATCCTCCCCACCTCCAGACAGCTATTCTCCCACCTCCAGACAGCTGTCCTCCCCTCCTCCAGACTGCTATCATCCCACCTCCAGATACTTCTCACCTCCCGACAGCTATACTCCCCATCTCCAGACAGCTATCCGTCCCACGTCCAGACAGCCATCATTCCCTCCTCCAAACAGCTATCCGTTGTTTACCTCCGGACAGGAAACCGTCCCAACTCCTGACAGATATATATGCCCCACTTCCAGACAGTCATCATTCCTCCAGGCAGCTATCCTCCCCTCCTCCAGACAGCTATCCTCCCCTCGAGACAGATATCCACCCCTCCTCCAGATAGCTGTCCTCCACTCCTCCAGAGAGCTGTCCTCCACTCCTCCAGACAGCTATCCTCCCTCTCAGACAGCTACATGTCCGACCCCGACAGCTGCTCTCCTCCCCACATTTAGAGAGACATCCGTCCCACTCCAAACAGGTCCGTCCCACCTCCAGACAACTATCTGTCCCACCCCAGACAGTATCCTCCCCATCTCGCCCAGACAGCTATCCGTCCCACCCACCTACAGACAGCCATAATGATTCCGTTTCCAGTCCGTGATCCATCATCGTCTTTCTCTCATCAACTGCCCGGAACACCAGACATGGCCCGCAAATCTAACGCATCGAAATGTACATTTGTATTTCGATTTAATTGAAAACGATGAAAGTGTACGATGTCGCGATGACAACCAACCGTGGGTATTACTAATGCACTGAGTAATGGTATTTTGCCATTTAGATTCCCTAGCAACTTGCTGCTGTTCATATCCAGGGTTGCCAGAGTGGTGTACCGTCTGTCACCTGAGCTTGAGGGTTCGATTTCCTGACTTTGCCGATAGAAAATGCGTCAGGCACTCTTGTGTGTATTGTAGCAGAATGTACCTACAGAATGGCACCAATTTTGTTGCAATATCCATATCAGAACAGGTCCGGAGTTGGTGTTAAAGCCCCACAGTATTGAATTTTACGATATTTTCAAAAAGTTAGGAGAGTGCACATAGAGGTCTCAAAGCCTCGTGAAGGTCCCCAGAATGCTTGTCTGATGCGCACTTCACAGAATCAAGGCCTAGTTTTCAGCACGCATTGGAAAAAACTGCAGGGAGAGCTCTAACGTATTCAGACAGAGCGTAGTACATTTTACACTACGCTGACGTCGTGACGTCGTGCGAGAATCGCGGCGATGATTTGCGTTTTTCACATTCAATACAGTGAGGCTTTAAATTTTGGCACTTTCAATCAACTGTCCGTCTCCGCCTAAAAGGATTTTCCGCCCAAGTTCGAGTTACACTACCCAATAGGGCGAGGTTGAGTTCTTACTGCTAACTCGCGGAGCGAACGCAGGGGGCGCTCCAATGATACTGCGGACATCCGTGATGACGGAACGAATCAATATCAGAGATGAAGCGGTCAATTCTATCCTTCATGCGATTATGATCGAACCGACATGCGGGCAATAACCGGTGAGGGGATTACGAGGGACACTGATTGACGACACACCAGGGGGCGACATTGCCAGCTGATTCCTGGTCCCTTAGCAAGATAGCATCCAAACAACGCGTGTAACAACATGACAACATGCATCAATCAGTGTCAACCATTGCCTGCCTCTGTGAGGTCATTACCAGGCATAACCAATACCCTAGCAACATGCACCAATCAGGGGGAGCATTTCCTGCCTCGATCTGACCTGGCAACATGCACCAATCAGCGTTGAGCACTCCCTGTGACCTCACAAGATCATCACCAGACAGAACCAATATCCTAGCAACATGCACTAATCAGTATCAACAACCAGTAGTAGCTTCCAGCCTGGTATAATCAGGGGTTCAGCGCTCGCTCCCTGCGTCACTGCACTTTGGGAGAGAGCGATAACAGGATGGTAGCCTCTGACCTCACAAGGTCACCTGGCAGAACTGACATCCAATTGAAACATCATGAGCCAATCAGTGTCGAGCATTGCCTCTGCCCTCATTAGGTCATCTTTAAATTGCACCAATCAATGTCGAGCATTCGCTGCCTCTGACCTCATTAGGTCATAATCAACTTGCACCGATCAGTGTCGAGCAGTACTTCTGACGTCATTAGGCCATAATCAACTTGCACCAATCAGTGTCGAGCGTTGCTTCTGACGTCATAAGGTCATCAACAACATGCACCAATCACTGCATACTGTTTCCCCAAACCACGGCTGGTCTTTTATAGGTTGCGTTTCTGCGTTCATCCATCCATCACGGATCGTTGGCAGTAACAGTGCGGTGATGCTGATCTATATACAGTCTGTGGCAGGTAGATGAAGGTGAATATTGCTAACGATGATATACAAGTGAAGCCGTATTGAGGGAAGCAAGCAACATGTATCGATCGGATACCATACTTAGCGTGTGGAGAGAGAAAGATGCTGGGAGGGCTGGAGATCCTTCCAGGTAGAAAATGTCAACATCATCATTTCGGTACAAAGGGGGTACAAAATATAAAGGTCGGCGCTACCATAATGCCACGAATGGCAATACCAGACGGCCGAAATGACCTTTCATGGGCCTAAATATGTAATTTACCGACTGAAGTACAAGAACCAAACGTCTAGGAAAGGTTATCAAACAGACAACAGGGAGGTTTCGAAATCAAACGATAAACGTAAACGTTAACGACAACGTTATTTTTGTACCGAAAGTGCAATAATAAAATCTGGTTAATGTGTAGTACGAAAAATAACGTTGTCGTAAAGTTTACGTTTATCGTTTGATTTTGAAACCTCCCCATTGAAAGGGTCTCGCCTTATTGAGGGAAATCTATGACTCATGTATATGTCCTTGGTTATCGCTTGAACGATAGACCCTCACATATACGGATGCGGGTTCCAATATGGCTATATAAGAGTGTTTAATGAAACGTAGGGGGAAACTGGAGCCTCCGAATGAGACATGTGAGACCAGCGGTGCCAAGGAGACAGTTGCCCTTGAATTGGATCAAGATGGAGTCGAACCAGGTGTCTCTCCAACACACCACTACTACAGCATCTCCTGTTCAATCCGTGCCTTTAGTAGGATTTCTTCAAGACTGTCAACACTCGGGGCGAACACCCCTTGAATGAGGAAACCGCGTAACGTTTTACCCCGACAGGGCGGCGCTGCGAGCGGTTGTACCGAAGACGTCAAAAACAGAGCAAAGCAATGGATAAACGTCATAAAATGGATGACGTAGCGTCACGACGTACTGACACACAGACACACATTTTTGACGTCTTCGGAGCAGCACGGACGAGACGTCGAAAAAAGGAACAACCGCTCACAGCGCCTCCTAGTGGCGGTAGTTCTGCAGTTTCTTCATTGGAATCCACATCATGACATCGTTCCCTTCATCACAATCAATGCCAGCAAAGTTTGACAGATCAGAATTAGTCGGTATTGATCTGGCACCAGTTGCCTTAAAGAATGCACCATAATCCACGCTCATTGATTACATGTACAGTACCTATCAATAACTAATCAATACTGATCGATCTTGGGAGGTGCCGCTGATTGGATGTGATAGATTTTGACGAGCAGGTGATCAGTGAGATCGATCAGTGAGACGGGACTTTCGTAGTTTAAACATCGACGACTGACACTTGAGTAGGTTGTGGGCTCGATTGCCCTTGATGCCGAGACCAATAGGACCTTTGTGAGACCAAGACGGGAAGGGTTGTAATGTAACGCACTGAGGAGGAACCGGTGTAACATCTACCAGTGTTCCCCATCTGTGAGTGTTTCCCTCCTATTGTCTGACGGAAAAAAGCGGCGACTTGACAATAGGGGACACACAGAGAAACATGTCGATCTGTCTGCCAGCGTATCCCAAACAATAAGAGGGACACATTCACCCACAGGAAACAAGAGTTGTTTTTTTTGAAAGAGGCTCACTTTTGTCCGGTCAGAAAAAACAATTCAGGGAAAAATATTTTTCCTCAATAACAGATTAAGCGGATGTGACGATTGTGGCGGTAGGCAGCCATTGTGAGCTAAGACGCTATGATCGACGACCTTTCGCCAGATCTCCCATATGGTCTAGCGGTTAGGATTTCTGGCTTTCACCCAGGAGGCCCGGGTTCGACTCCCGGTGTGGGAACTATACTTTTATCTCTTTTTTTATTTTTCATTCCAAAAGGAATGTTGGTGAATCTCTTTTGTGTTGTTGCTTTTTCCTTTTTGTTCCGATACATGGCCAGAAAAAAGACGCAATTTGGAATATGAGGTCACAATATATCAGAATCGGAGGAGTTCGCCCCTGCAGGCAATTACTAGGCCAACATACATATTACCGTTTCTCAGAATCCATCCTCTGTTTGCTGTCCCCCGATTTCTACATTTAACACACTGCATACGTCACTCAGTGCACATAGAAACAGGTGGAACGGATAGACTCTACGGTGGAGATATCTTGCAGGCAAGGAACGATATATCATGATAGCAACACACAACAACAGAGAGACGTTCATCATCACGGCTGTAACTATGGCAATAGGCCCTGTCGATATGAAGAATAAACTTACCATGTTGGAGAAGATGGCTGGTGGCCACAGGACGTAAAAATCCACAAGATTTGCTGTCTATAATATTCCCGTTATTGCCAATCAATCTAAGTGCACTATAAAGGCTTTACATTCGATATCCTTACAACGTCAACAACAGCACTGGCGGGTGCAATACCTGTCCACGCCAAACTTGATAGATCACTCTTCCAATAGCGGCAATACCNCCCCCCCCCCCCGTCAAAGAACGTCCCTGGAGCCCCCACGATCGGATTCACTTGTTCATATCAGTCTCATCATCGTTGATGTTGTCGTCATTATGTCATCAGCTCCATCATCATCATCATCATTGTCACCATCACTTCATACATCATTAGACCTACAGTCCTTATCATAATCGTGAAGTTCGCAATTGCCCTCAACCGCTTCTGCAATGGGGAGCCTAGCCCAGTGAGTAGGTGTCACTACTGGTTTATTAGAATGAAAGTGACATCCAGGTCCTGATCAATTTCCCACAAAATGAATCCTTTGTATGGGAGCTGGGTTCGGTGTGCTGCCCTCTGCCGTAACTAGCTACGATCTCCATTATTGCGCAGGGGAGTTTTTCGCAAAGCACCCTAAACGCCAACGTCCATTCTTCCTTTTGTTTGGTGCTCTCTTCGTGGAATCGAGCAATGGAATTGGCGTTCGGGTTGCAGTTTCGAGGGTTTTGCGATCACTCGATGCCAAGCGCTGCAAATGCCGCGCCCTCTGATGGCGAACGTTGCAATTTTATGCCAGATCCATTGACAGGGGCGGCCCCTGGCGAGTTTAGGATAAATGTAAATGAGAAAGTCCCTGCCTGTCGCCCTTAGAAATAAGCAAAGGGCCATTAGAGGGACCTGAAAGACTCGGTCGTTCTTGTTCAGGATCGTGATGATTAGGAGGCTGATATTCGGTCGGCCTTGCGGCGCCGACAACGCGAAATGGATTCATCAGCATACCTTAGATGTGAAAGAAAAAAAGTTAAGTTCCCACACCGGGAGTCGAACCCGGGCCTCCTGTGGTGAAAGCCAGAAATCCTAACCGCTAGACCATATGGGAGAACTGGTGAAAAGTGTTCGTTGATAGCCTCTTCACTCACAATGGCTGTTCATCGCCTCAGTGCACAGGGAACGTAACAACGACAAACCCCAATTGTTTTATACTAATGTTGTTTATTATTTGTTATATATATAATACTGTACAGTTGCAACTGATATACACGATTTGTATTGAAAAATTGGCAATTCAACTCATAAGCTAGGACGCTAAAGAACTGGCTATGGGTAGGCCTGTGTCAATAATTGAGAGCCCACACAGAACGCTTCATACGATTTGTGAGCAAAATGTAGTATAAGGGCCCTGTTCGAGTCCTAATTAACATATTTCCTACCAAGTTGCCTTCGAGATCGGCTCATTGACTACAGCGAACCCGGAGAAACAATAGTCGATGGCTGCGATTGGTCAGAGCTCACAAACGCCACCATACAAGAAAATGAGAAAATAGGGAAAAACAAAGGAAAATGACCCTGTTTTAAGTACCCGAATTTTCGCAAATCGTGATTGTAACTGCAGACATTTCGAGCCGTTTTCTTGGTAGAGACAGGAATGAGAATCTATACAAGCTCATCTGCAACAGAATCCTAAAGAATAACAACGACTTTCGGACTTGGTTTTTGGATTCAGCGGCCTATCAACGTTGGCGCCATCTATACTGATACTCTCCAAGAAGACGGGACAGTAATGCAGGAAGAGTTTCCACTAGAAAAGACGTAACGATATGGTACTACAATCTGATTGGCTCGCCTGATCCTAGCGCGCAGACGATTGGCCGGATCAGTGTGACGTAAACATTGGACGGCCAATAATAGGAAGGAATTTGTAACCTCAACTGGACCTGGAATGTGCACTAAATAGGACGGCGACTGTACAGAGGGATGGAGCCGGGGGATGGAGTCATTGTAGGCCTATACATGTAGGCCTATAGATCAGATCTGGAGAAACCTTCGTTGAAATAAGTTATATACCGATAAACTATATAGAATGGCCAAGCAATGAATTATGCAGATCCAAACAAAATACATGAGATGAGAAACCATCAGATCTGTTAACTGAGTGAACAATACACGTATGAATGCACTGTGCACGCAGCGTGCATTCTTCCTTGAGCGTCTGCCTACCTCTGGACTGATGTAGGCCCTATTTGGCTGAAGCGACGAAGAAAATATACGCACACAACGAACAGACATGGACGAATTCGTAGTATAAAGATATGGACAATAATGATATCTAAAAAGAATAGAAATTCTACTCCAATACTAGATGCCATACAACGCAATGGAATGTAATGTATTATTGGTTCTACTAACGGTTACTACTTAAAGCAGCGCCCCCAAACCAACAGCCACAACATTAATGCACTACCAATTACATGAAATAAGCTTATACAATATATTGTCTTCTGATATACAAGTCGATATGTTCAAATTATATACAAATAAAAAGTGTTTTAGTTCAACGAATCATCCGCCAGGTGGAGCAAAAATTAAAGGATAGCACTGCTGTGTTGCAAGATAAGATTTTCCTGGCGGATAGTTCGAATAACTGCAGTCATCAAATCAGCTTAAACAAGATTTGCAAAAAGAAGTATAAAACAGACTCTGGTGTTGTACAAAATCTTGACGGAATTGAATGATCCCTGGGATGGTTTGTCAAGATAAGGTGGGACAGACGTGAAACAGACCAGGCGTAAGAATATCCCCCTGTGGCACACCATTCACTGCTCACTCAACAGCACAATGAACATACCATGGCCTGCTCGTTCATGACCGCATGGTGTACATCCACTGTTAAAAGACGCTACTCAAAACCTCCAACAACTGAGAGCATGCAATAATTTGATTTTTTGCTACTAGAACAACATACTTCACAGACAAATCACAATAAAAGTGTGCTTTCTTGCTCAACAGATATCTGCTTCAAGGCCCAACGTGGAGCACACCATGGCCAACAACTTCTTCACTAACTTATAAAATTTTAGTAACTTGCAGAGTAATGTATTTACCGCGGCCAGCATGATGTCGAGCATGGTGTTGAATTACTGGCCAATCAGAAGCGTCGCTGTATCGGACAGTGAGGAATTAGACCATCGATGCTTTCATCGTCCTGCCCAGTGTGAACCGACTGCAGGGCGACAGACACACCCGGCGGACACACAGGACGACAAGACTGTTTTAAGTAACTACGTGTAAATTTACCTTAGGCCTCTCTGGTAACAGTTCAACAACGCTAGTCAGCTTTCGTTCGCCCGTCTGAACATTTCAGAAAAGCTTTTACTAGCTCGGGTTACAACTGGATCTTCTAGAAAGCGGTTATTTACAGTGTATAAACTGCTGCTAACGTCAGAAGCGGTGTAGTCCAAGCGCCGTATAAAAATATAAAGAATTTTGCATATCTCAAAATTTGTGCACCTGTTTTTCGATTTGTTGAACCATCAATGCTGGGCATTGCATATTAATGATAGTCAACTGATTATACATGGATTCCATGTATTTTCCGTGACCGGAGCAGTCACAAACAGCTGGCGCACATTATGTGTGCATGCATAATGCATTCACACTCAGCAGGCGGTATACTGTCCATTACTGGAAGTTAATACATTTATGTACTTCACATTTTTATTATAGGCACTTCTGTGTTAATTGCTGCAGGTTAAATCACATGCTTTCCATGTGTTCTCCAAGCAGAAACGTTTTGGGAACAAAAGATATCTTGTCATACATGGAATAGGTGACATGATGGCAGACAGTCTCAGCCCAGTGACTGCAAAAAGTCTTGTTAATTATGTAGACGTCCATCAGGAGCACACGGTTCAAACGAAACATTTATTACTTTCAGTTGAGCAATCCCTGCCCAACGCAAGTCGTCTGCCCCGCGGTCCAAGAATAATCTCCCTTCGTCCAGCAATTTCTGAACTCAAAATTCACAACCATTCTCAGTATACATGACACTCTCCTCACACCAAATCTACCGATGGCCTCCACCTCGCTGAGGTATGTGTAATACCTTCAATTCCCAAACGATATGGACATTTCAATTCAGACGATCATCGTAAGATAAGATTTTCCCAAAAGGGGTATTTCAGTCTATTTTCGTATAAAAATCTCAACGCTTATTTACATGTGATTAAAAATGTCGGCTAAAAGTCACAGCAGACCATAAAATGGCGGACAGCAGTTCCATCTTTGAGTAGTTGTCTTCAAAGCGCGGTTTTTGGCTCAGTATCTCTGTGGGTTAGAACTGACCGCGTACCCCCGGGGTTCCCCACTAACGCTGCCGGCGGTGCTCGGGTTGCGAGATCGTTCTCCACGGCCGTCTAGGGAAGGAAGGGACTGCTTGCTAGCCATGGAGTGCCTTGATGAATGTACGGAGGCAGTTGTTGCGCCTGTGCGTAGGGAATGGTTCGGCGTGCTGCCGATGGCGTGGCTGGAGTATGTACCGCTCTTTAAGTTTTCCCTGAAAGAGTCAGAAACGAAGAATGAGGAATCTGCAGAACATCGCCACTATGAGGCGCTGTGAGCGGTTGTACCTTTTTTTCGCGTCCACTGATGACGCGACATCATTACGTTGCTTTGTTCTGTTTTTACGTCTTCGGTCGCACCGCTCGCAGCGCCGCCCTGTCGGTATAAAAAGTTGTCTTTCTAACCCCGTTCACAGGTAATTTACACGAGACACAATCTCTTGTTGTTATCTACTATAGCTACCATACGGTCTGAAGTCGTGAGTTTGTGACACTTACTTGCTCTTGGCCCCTTGCATTCGTTTATCTACCACAGCAACTCTGGCGGTACCTTCTGCTTTATACTGCAAAGAGAAAAGGTGGACATGTCCATTAAACGGCAGTGAAGAGATTGGTTGACCAATTGTTGGACAGTTGGAGGGTATAGTCTGCTACAAATCTATGACTTGTTAAGTCCTTTATGGTTGCAAATTTGTTGGACGGTTCTAAGCAATGCATAGGTGTTGGACAGTCAATTCATTGGAACGCTCCGTACGTCTACATGTACACGTCCCGTTAGCCGTGTATCATTCAAGTACACTACTTGTACGCCTCGAAGTTCAGTCCGAGTGGCTGAAATCAATTGCGAGTGACGGCGAACATGGTGAACGTTACGAACTCAAGTTTGCACTGCACATCTGTGCAAATTGGTCTCGTCGGGATCTCCAACAGTGCTTTACAGTGTGCATTTTCCACTCGAGTTCTCCTGTTTAAAACCAACTTGCCCAATAAAACTGATATTTGAGTGGATGAAGAGGAGCGAGGTAAAAAAACCCTGTTGTGGGAGAATGGGGAGAGCGGGCCTTTGAAAAAATCCTGAAATGTTGGAGCTAGAGTCAAGTTGGTGAAGAAGGTTTACAAGGCGATAAACCTCCAATCGCACTGATGATCAAGAATGGTTTCGAGTAGGCCTATCGGTCAGAGAGAAAGAGGGCTTGATGAATAAGCATCTTGGAAAACAGGATCACCACTTTTAGAGTGGGCGCACGCAAGCCATTTCTGTCTCCGTTGAATACAAACATAGCCATGTGCTATTCTTCATGAAACTACCAGAGATTTATCAGACCATATCGAACGACAGGGGCAAGCTATATAGACTAGTACATACATGTGTACAACGAACATGGGACATTGGAAAACACAAAAGACATGCTCAGGCATTTGTATTATTGTCCCGATAATATACAGTACTAGATGCGCCGCACGGTGGATGAATGTTCGGCATGCAAATCGTTGAATTACATGAAGGTATAAGCTATCATGAGGTCATTTCTTTTATCAAGTGCAAACCACAGCCAACGTCAACCGAAGTGAAATATTGCTATGTATGACAAGGAGTACGCCTTTTTTCATGAAGTGCTGGAGTGATAAAAATCAAGATATTGGCCCTGAGTTAATGGAGCAGGAACTAAAAGAACGGAGGCGTAAGCCCGGGGGCGTAGGAACCCAATTTACACAGAACGCCCTCCCCACGACATGATTCTTCACCTCTCAGAACAAGTTCCAGAACTGGTCGGTTTTGGCCTACCCGACAGGCAGCATGCTTTCTAATAGACGTTTTACTAAATAATTTAGTAAAATATCAAAATTTGAGCTGAAACAGTAGGTTGTCCGCTGCTAGCGCCACCAGTGATGAAGTGACCAAACTGATATGACCCTAATAGCTAGCCGATAGGTCCCTTTGCGCAATGGGACAAAATTGACCGAAATGGTAGACGTGTTGTGACGTTCTCAAGAACATTCCGCTATGCATCGAGTCATCAGGCACCTTAGCGGAGCGGCTCGAGGACAGCGGACCAGTCTAATCAGGTACCGACATTTCTTGCAGCTACCTGTTGACGGGAGTCTTCTACCTGTGTGTCAGAGGACGACCTGTTGATGCCGTGGTTCGCTCACTTTCAGTTTCAGGTTTCCACTCTTGCAAATACAGTGAGTGCACATATAGTGCGAGAGCGACGTAATCCCGTCTCGTCTTTTGCTTGGAACCATTATATTCTTTTTGCGAGGTTTGTCGTACTTAGAAGCTCAGGCTCCAAGTAAATCCTATTTTAATCCCCATCAACTGATCAGATTGACACTCCATCAATGAACGTCTAAGTACATCCGGGACCGTGGTGCACACAAACAACTAACACCGCGACATTGGACACTGACGTGAATACACCTTCAGGCCACAGTTCAGCAAATACGTTTTCGGTCAAGTTTGAATATTTCCCAATACATAATGTATACAAGGCGATGTGAATCATTGATATGAAGTGTCAAACTTCTTTGCAAATCGTTATATATGAAGATCCGTTAGTTTAAATGTGGATAGATCCTCGTCAAAGGGCAAAAAAGTCCGTTTCCCGAAAACAGGCTTATGACACATCTTGGGACGAGTTGACCAACAGCATTGCTTCGAAACACCAGATTTCATGATGAATCAAAAATGGGCGAATGTCCACAAATGTCCAACTCATAACTTGAGTCAAATGGTCGGCGACTTGGTCTATTTGTGGTGATGCCGGCGAGACCAGGGTCGTGCTATCACCACCAACCATTTGTCACCAGTTTTTTATCACAAATGTGTAAACATAAATTATGTAACTGGTAAGGATGATTCATATTTTGTCTCAAAATGAATTGAGACCATACATATGATTATTGATGAATGGAGTAGGCCTGGCTATGAAAAGTATAGATTTAAATGAGGTTTAATATCTGTGACAGATATGGGATGGATCGGTGACAGACAGTTTTTTGGCAGTCTCGTCAGTTATTTTGTCAGGACTGTACATGCACGCGTGGATGTACGTCATATGACATTACAATAATATTAGTATACATGTATTCTGTCTTCTGTTTGTTGCATCATTACAAACTGCAAACTGTTGAAAAGTGTTGACGGACCACATTGCAAAAAAAATGTTGTCGATCAAACCCAATTATGTTAAGTTATGCAATGGATTCTTTATTGGAGTGAGAGAGGGGACATCCTTACAATGTATTTTCCTTTACCATAGTAAAACCATATTCTTTGGAGCCTTTTTAACCCACAAACCTACATCCATGGACGAGTAAGTACCCGATACAAACAGAGGCATGCATACACATGATTTCTGTTCAAACACAAACGAAAATAGAAATTTTGACATCTTTCATATAAATTGTTTGCTTTTGGTATTTGATTGACCCAGTTGTTTACACGCCTTTATCGCAGTGCATTCACTGGCAAAAAAATTCATTAGCAAATACGTGAGGTTTAAAGCCGTTCATCAACAATACTGGGTGCCAACGTATCGGTTGATATGCAGGTAGGAATGGAGATCTCATCGGCAAGTTCCCCACGTTCGTTCCAGAGTGATTGGTCCTCAAGGTGCTAATTGCTAATTGCTCGCATTGTTGCAGTAAAGAAACAGAGGGAGACCACTGACCAATACAAGGAGAAAGTAGTGTATATTTATGTGTATTGGAGGAATTATACTGACAGTAATTTGTTCCAAGGTGATAATCCTTTTCTTTTCATCACCCCCCCCCCTCCCATTCCATTTAGCGGGTAAGCAACGTCTGCAAATATCACCTAAAACCAATCTTTCAAGTAGAATTAGGTGTGAATAGAGACGTTCATCATCACGGCTGTAACTATGGCAATAGGCCCTGTCGATATGAAGAATAAACTTACCATGTTGGAGAAGATGGCTGGTGGCCACAAGACGTAAAAATCCACAAGATTTGCTGTCTATAATATTCCCGTTATTGCCAATCAATCTAAGTGCACTATAAAGGCTTTACATTCGATATCCTTACAACGTCAACAACAGAACTGCCGGGTGCAATACCTGTCCACGCCAAACTTGATAGATCACTCTTCCAATAGCGGTACCTTTCTCTTGTGATAATTGATATATTAACAGGTCAGCTCCGTGAATAAGCGATGAATAAGTCCATTGAAAGCAGAAGCACGGATTTCCTATTGTTACAACGAACCGTTACTTGTCGGTTGTGTTCATGATGATGTCGTCTGCCGGTGTCAAGACGCTAGCTACCTTGTGAAGCCGATGGAAAGGTCAAGGCCGTTTTCACAGCAACCAAACCGGCATCGGAAGAGGACTATTAAATTGTGAGCTAGCTGAGCACCGAATGTAGCATAGGCAGGCTAGAGGGAATCGACGATCAGTCAGTTTAGACCACAGGACCCTGGAGCGAAGGGTCAGTAAGGCAAATGTACCAAATCCCCCCCCCCCAAAGATATTGGGTTTAGTGCACTGTTACTGACAACATACCCGGATTATGGGTACGTTGTCAGTAATGATGCATTGTCAGTAAACCCAATATTTGGGGGGGGGGGCTTACACCCCGTACCCACAGGAGTGAGGTGCCGGATGAGTTGGTNGTCTCATCATCGTTGATGTTGTCGTCATTATGTCATCAGCTCCATCATCATCATCATCATCATCATCATTGTCACCATCACTTCATACTACATGTACATCATTAGACCTACAGTCCTTATCATAATCGTGAAGTTCGCAATTGCCATCAACCGCTTCTGGGGACCCTAGCCCAGTGAGTAGGTGTCACTACTGGTTTATTAGAATGAAAGTGACATCCAGGTCCTGATCGATTTCCCACAAAATGAGTCCTTTGTATGGGAGCTGGGTTCGGTGTGCTGCCCTCTGCCGTAACTAGCTACGATCTCCATTATTGCGCAGGGGAGTTTTTCGCAAAGCACCCTAAACGCCAACGTCCATTCTTCCTTTTGTTTGGTGCTCTCTTCGTGGAATCGAGCAATGGGATTGGCGTTCGGGTTGCAGTTTCGAGGGTTTTGCGATCACTCGATGCCAAGCGCTGCAAATGCCGCGCCCTCTGATGGCGAACGTTGCAATTTTATGCCAGATCCATTGACAGGGGCGGCCCCTGGTGAGTTTAGGATAAATGTAAATGAGAAAGTCCCTGCCTGTCGCCCTTAGAAATAAGCAAAGGGCCATTAGAGGGACCTGAAAGACTCGGTCATTCTTGTTCAGGATCGTGATGATTAGGAGGCTGATATTCGGTCGGCCTTGCGGCGCCGACAACGCGAAATGGATTCATCAAATGGATTCATTATGGATGTGAAAGAAAAAAAGTTAAGTTCCCACACCGGGAGTCGAACCCGGGCCTCCTGGGTGAAAGCCAGAAATCCTAACCGCTAGACCATATGGGAGATCTGCGAAAGACCGTTCGTTGATAGCCCCTTTACACACAATGGCTGTTCATCGCCTCAGTGCACAGGAAATGGAACAACGACAAACCCCAATTGTTTTATACTAATGTTGTTTATTATTTGTTATATATATAATACTGTACAGTTGCAACTGGTATACATGTACACGATTTGTATTGAAAAATTGGCAATTCAACTGATAAGCTAGGATGCTAAACAACTGGCTATGGGTAGGCCTGTGTCAATATCCCACACCGGGAGTCGAACCCGGGCCTCCTGGGTGAAAGCCAGAAATCCTAACCGCTAGACCATATGGGAGAACTGGTGACCAGTGTTCGTTGATAGTCTCTTCACTCACAATGGCTGTTCATCGCCTCAGTGCACAGGGAACGTAACAACGACAAACCCCAATTGTTTTATACTAATGTTGTTTATTATTTGTTATATATATAATACTGTACAGTTGCAACTGATATACATGTACACGATTTGTATTGAAAAATTGGCAATTCAACTGATAAGCTAGGATGCTAAACAACTGGCTATGGGTAGGCCTGTGTCAATAATTGAGAGCAGAGATAGAACGTTTCATACGATTTGTGAGCAAAATGTAGTAGGTATACGGGCCCTGTTCGAGTCCTAATTAACATATTTCCTACCAAGTTGCATTCGAGATCGGCTCATTGACTACAGCGAACCCGGAGAAACAAGATTCGATGGCTGCGATTGGTCAGAGCTCACAAACGCCACCATACAAGAAAATGAGAAAATAGGGAAAAACAAAGGAAAATGACCCTGTTTTAAGTACCCGAATTTTCGCAAATCGTGATTGTAACTGCAGACATTTTTTTCGAGCCGTTTTCTTGGTAGAGACAGGAATGAGAATCTATACAAGCTCATCTGCAACAGAATCCTAAAGAATAACAAAGTGTAGGCCGACTTTCGGACTTGGTTTTTGGATTCAGCGGCCTATCAACGTTGGCGCCATCTATACTGATACTCTCCAAGAAGAGGGGACGGTAATGCAGGAAGAGTTTCCACTACAAAAGACGTAACGATATGGTACTACAATCTGATTTGGCTCGCCTGATCCTAGCGCGCAGACGATTGCCCGGATCAGTGTGACGTAAGCATTGGACGGCCAATAATAGGAAGGAATTTGTAACCTCAACTGGACCTGGAATGTGCACTAAATAGGACGGCGACTGTACAGAGGGATGGAGCCGGGGGATGGAGTCATTGTAGGCCTATAGATCAGATCTGGAGAAACCTTCGTTAAAATAAGTTATATACCGATAAACTATATAGAATGGCCAAGCAATGAATTATGCAGATCCAAACAAAATACATGAGATGAGAAACCATCAGATCTGTTAACTGAGTGAACAATACACGTATGAATGCACTGTGCACGCACCGTGCATTCTTCCTTGAGCGTCTGCCTACCTCTGGACTGATGTAGGCCCTATTTGGCTGAAGCGACGAAGAAAATATACGCACACAACGAACAGACATGGACGAATTCGTAGTATAAAGATATGGACAATAATGATATCTAAAAAGAATAGAAATTCTACTCCAATACTAGATGCCATACAACGCAATGGAATGTAATGTATTATTGGTTCTACTAACGGTTACTACTTAAAGCAGCGCCCCCAAACCAACAGCCACAACATTAATGCACTACCAATTACATGAAATAAGCTTATACAATATATTGTCTTCTGATATACAAGTCGATATGTTCAAATTATATACAAATAAAAAGTGTTTTAGTTCAACGAATCATCCGCCAGGTGGAGCAAAAATTAAAGGATAGCACTGCTGTGTTGCAAGATAAGATTTTCCTGGCGGATAGTTCGAATAACTGCAGTCATCAAATCAGCTTAAACAAGATTTGCAAAAAGAAGTATAAAACAGACTCTGGTGTTGTACAAAATCTTGACGGAATTGAATGATCCCTGGGATGGTTTGTCAAGATAAGGTGGGACAGACGTGAAACAGACCAGGCGTAAGAATATCCCCCTGTGGCACACCATTCACTGCTCACTCAACAGCACAATGAACATACCATGGCCTGCTCGTTCATGACCGCATGGTGTACATCCACTGTTAAAAGACGCTACTCAAAACCTCCAACAACTGAGAGCATGCAATAATTTGATTTTTTGCTACTAGAACAACATACTTCACAGACAAATCACAATAAAAGTGTGCTTTCTTGCTCAACAGATATCTGCTTCAAGGCCCAACGTGGAGCACACCATGGCCAACAACTTCTTCACTAACTTATAAAATTTTAGTAACTTGCAGAGTAATGTATTTACCGCGGCCAGCATGATGTCGAGCATGGTGTTGAATTACTGGCCAATCAGAAGCGTCGCTGTATCGGACAGTGAGGAATTAGACCATCGATGCTTTCATCGTCCTGCCCAGTGTGAACCGACTGCAGGGCGACAGACACACCCGGCGGACACACAGGACGACAAGACTGTTTTAAGTAACTACGTGTAAATTTACCTTAGGCCTCTCTGGTAACAGTTCAACAACGCTAGTCAGCTTTCGTTCGCCCGTCTGAACATTTCAGAAAAGCTTTTACTAGCTCGGGTTACAACTGGATCTTCTAGAAAGCGGTTATTTACAGTGTATAAACTGCTGCTAACGTCAGAAGCGGTGTAGTCCAAGCGCCGTATAAAAATATAAAGAATTTTGCATATCTCAAAATTTGTGCACCTGTTTTTCGATTTGTTGAACCATCAATGCTGGGCATTGCATATTAATGATAGTCAACTGATTATACATGGATTCCATGTATTTTCCGTGACCGGAGCAGTCACAAACAGCTGGCGCACATTATGTGTGCATGCATAATGCATTCACACTCAGCAGGCGGTATACTGTCCATTACTGGAAGTTAATACATTTATGTACTTCACATTTTTATTATAGGCACTTCTGTGTTAATTGCTGCAGGTTAAATCACATGCTTTCCATGTGTTCTCCAAGCAGAAACGTTTTGGGAACAAAAGATATCTTGTCATACATGGAATAGGTGACATGATGGCAGACAGTCTCAGCCCAGTGACTGCAAAAAGTCTTGTTAATTATGTAGACGTCCATCAGGAGCACACGGTTCAAACGAAACATTTATTACTTTCAGTTGAGCAATCCCTGCCCAACGCAAGTCGTCTGCCCCGCGGTCCAAGAATAATCTCCCTTCGTCCAGCAATTTCTGAACTCAAAATTCACAACCATTCTCAGTATACATGACACTCTCCTCACACCAAATCTACCGATGGCCTCCACCTCGCTGAGGTATGTGTAATACCTTCAATTCCCAAACGATATGGACATTTCAATTCAGACGATCATCGTAAGATAAGATTTTCCCAAAAGGGGTATTTCAGTCTATTTTCGTATAAAAATCTCAACGCTTATTTACATGTGATTAAAAATGTCGGCTAAAAGTCACAGCAGACCATAAAATGGCGGACAGCAGTTCCATCTTTGAGTAGTTGTCTTCAAAGCGCGGTTTTTGGCTCAGTATCTCTGTGGGTTAGAACTGACCGCGTACCCCCGGGGTTCCCCACTAACGCTGCCGGCGGTGCTCGGGTTGCGAGATCGTTCTCCACGGCCGTCTAGGGAAGGAAGGGACTGCTTGCTAGCCATGGAGTGCCTTGATGAATGTACGGAGGCAGTTGTTGCGCCTGTGCGTAGGGAATGGTTCGGCGTGCTGCCGATGGCGTGGCTGGAGTATGTACCGCTCTTTAAGTTTTCCCTGAAAGAGTCAGAAACGAAGAATGAGGAATCTGCAGAACATCGCCACTATGAGGCGCTGTGAGCGGTTGTACCTTTTTTTCGCGTCCACTGATGACGCGACATCATTACGTTGCTTTGTTCTGTTTTTACGTCTTCGGTCGCACCGCTCGCAGCGCCGCCCTGTCGGTATAAAAAGTTGTCTTTCTAACCCTGTTCACAGATACACAAGACACAATCTCTTGTCATCTCTCCTACAGCTACCATACGGTTTGAAGTCGTGGGTTTGTGACACTTACTTGCTCTTGGCCCCTTGCATTCGTTTATCTACCACAGCAACTCTGGCGGTACCTTCTGCTTTATACTGCAAAGAGAAAAGGTGGACAATGTCCATTAAACGGCAGTGAAGAGATTGGTTGACCAATTGTTGGACAGTTGGAGGGTATAGTCTGCTACAAATCCATGACTTGTTAAGTCCTTTATGGTTGCAAATTTGTTGGACGTTCTAAGCAATGCATAGGTGTTGGACAGTCAGTTCATTGGAACGCTCCGTACGTCTACACGTCCCGTTAGCTGTGTATCATTCAAGTACTTGTACGGCGCGAAGTTCAGTACCGAGTGGCTGAAATCAATTGCGAGTGAGGGCGAACATGGTGAACGTTACGAACTCAAGTTTGCACTGCACATCTGTGCAAATTGGTCTCGTCAGGATCTCCAACAGTGCTTTACAGTGTGCATTTTCCACTCGAGTTCTCCTGTTTAAAACCAACTTGCCCAATAAAACTGATATTTGAGTGGATGAAGAGGAGCGAGGTAAAAAAACCCTGCTGTGGGAGAATGGGGAGAGCGGGCCTTTGAAAAAATCCTGAAATGTTGGAGCTAGAGTCAAGTTGGTGAAGAAGGTTTACAAGGCGATTAACCTCCAATCGCACTGATGATCAAGAATGGTTTCGAGTAGGCCTATCGGTCAGAGAGAAAGAGGGCTTGATGAATAAGGAATTAAACATCTTGGAAAACAGGATCACCGCTTTTAGAGTGGGCACAGGCAGTGGCGGATCCAGGAGTTGCCGAACCGGGGGGCGTGGAATGGGCAACCCCCAGTCCCTGAGCCCCGAAGGCGCGAAGCGCCGAAAATTTTGGGGTAAAAGTGCCGGAAACGCGATTTCCTGGCACCTGGGAAGGCCAAATTGAACTTTCTTTTTACTGAAAATCAGGTGTCTGATTACATGCCTTCCAAAATTTTTGCTGCTCGGTGGCTGAACGGGGGGGGGGGCGTGCGCCGGGCACGCCCCCCCCCCTTGGATCCGCCACTGCACAGGCAAGCCATTTCTCTCTCCGTTTTTGAATACAAATACATAGCCATACGCTATTCTTCATGAAACTACCAGAGATTTATCAGACCATATCGAACGACACGGGCAAGCTACGTATACAGACTATACATGTGTACAACGAACATGGGACATTCGAAAACACAAAAGACATGCTCAGGCATTTGTATTGTCCCCAAACTTATACAGTATACTAAGCCACGAAGTGGATGAATGATCGGCATGCAAATCGTATGAATTACATGAAGGTATAAGCTATCATGAGGTCATTTCTTTCATCAAGTGCACACCGGTCAACGTCAACCGAAGTGAAATATTGCTATGTATGACAAGGAGTATATGAGTACGCCTTTTTTCATGAAATGCTAGAGTGATAAAAATCAAGATATTGTCCCTGAGTAGTGGGACAGGAACTAAAAGAACGGAGAGGCGTAAGCCCGGGGGCGTATAGGAACCCAATTTACACAGAACGCCCTCCCCACGACATGATTCTTCACCTCTCAGAACAAGTTCCAGAACTGGTCGGTTTTGGCCTACCCTATACAGTTACCAGCTTTCTAATAGGCGTTTTACTAAATATCAAAATTTGAGCTGAAAAAGTAGGTTGTCCGCTGCTAGCGCCACCAGTGATGAAGTGACCAAACTGATATGATCCTAACAGCTAGCCGATAGGGTCCCTTTACGCAATGGGACAAAATTGACCGAAATGGTAGGTGTCTTGGGACGTTATCAAGAAAATTCCGCTGTGCGTCGAGTCATCAGGCACCTGGTTCCCTGTCCTCCAGCCACTCGTATTGGCGGAGCGGCTCGAGGACAGCGGATCAGTCTAATCAGGTACCGACATTTCTTGCAGCTACCTGTTGACGGGAGTATTCTACCTGTGTGTCAGAGAATGACCTGTTGATGCCGTGGTTCACTCACTTTCAGTTTCAGGTTTCCACTCTTCTAAAGTGTATTATATGTAGTGCAAGAACGACGTAATGGTAATCCCGTCTTGTCTGTTGCTTGGAACCATTAGAATCGTTTTGCGAGGTTTGTCGTACTTAGAAGCTCCCCTGACAAGCCGACAATAGTGTTCCTATCACTACTACCCGTGAAGGGAGCGTAGTCGGAGCATAGTCAAATACGGCGCTGTCCGACCCATTCCACATGGAATGTGGAATGGGTCGGACAGCGCCGTATTTGACTATGGTCGGAGGGCGAAGTGACCGTAGGCCTTGATACATTGTATGTCAAGATGAGAAGCTCAGGCTGCAAGCAAGCTAAATCTACTTACTTCCCGACCCAATCGCCCATCAACTGATCAGATTGAAACTCTATCAATGAACGTCTAAGTACATCCAGGACCGTGGTGCACACAAACAACACCGCGACATTGGACACTGACGTGAATACACCTTCAGGCCACAGTTCAGCAAATACGTTTTCGGTCAAGTTTGAATATTTCCCAATACATAATGTATACAAGGCGATGTGTGAATCATTGATATGAAGTGTCCAACTTCTTTGCAAATCGTTATATATGAAGATCCGTTAGTTTAAATCTGGATAGATCCTCGTCAAAGGGCAAAAAAGTCCGTTTCCCGAAAACAGGCTTATGACACATCTTGGGACGAGATGACCAACAGCATTGCTTCGAAACCCATATTCTTTGGAGCCTTATTAACCCACAAACCTACATCCATGGACGAGTAAGTACCCGATACAAACAGAGGCATGCATACACATGATTTCTGTTCAAACACAAACGAAAATAGAAATTTTGACATCTTTCATATAAAATGTTTACTTTTGGTATTTGATTGACCCAGTTGTTTACACACCTTTATCGCAGTGCATTCACTGGCAAAAAATTCATTAGCAAATACGTGAGGTTTAAACTCGTTCATCAACAATACTGGGTGCCAACGTATCGGTTGATATGCAGGTAGGAATGGAGACCTCATCGGCAAGTTCCTTAGGTTCGTTCCAGAGTGATTGCTCCTCAAGGTGCTAATTGCTCGCATTGTTGCAGTAAAGAAACAGAGGGAGACCACTGACCAATACAAGGAGAAAGTAGTGTATATTTATGTGTAGTGGAGGAATTATACTGACAGTAATTTTTTCCAAGGTGAACCCTATATAATCCTTTTCTTTTTATCAAAATGCCCCATTCCATTCAGCGGGTAAGCAACGTCTGCAAATACCACCTAAAACCAATCTTTCAAGTAGAATTACGAGGGTCTGTGGGTTCGAATCTGGTAGGAAGCAATGTCTTTCACCTTAGAAACCCGATTTCTATTGATATTTCAAGTAGAATTAGGTGTGAATCTGTTATTATGGACGATTGGTGGACTTGGCTAGTTATACAACATGTATGCTTATATACCAGCCCAGCCTAAAGGTTCAATAAAGAAAGA
>NMRB01000389.1:111155-139461 GCA_002633025.1 Notospermus geniculatus
GAGGCCAAGAAGGCAAAAGAGGAAGAGGCCAAGAAGGCAAAAGAGGAAGAGGCCAAGAAGGCTAAGGCGGAAGAGTCACACAAAACGGCAGGGAAAACGATCGGAGATGAGAAGGTCAAAAAGGGAAAGGCAGCTGAGATTGACAGTCCTGCTTTCGTTGATGGAAGACGGATAATTCTCTACCCGAGTGAAAATGCAGGAATGAAAGGTAGGCTAGAGAGTTCGAGGAGAAATATCCGAGGGGTTACTTGAGGTCGAATGGAAAATTCTGCGTGAGAACGTTCGTTGCATCCTGTACTGTACCCCCAGCTGTCTGGCACGCTTAACAGGCAGGCCAATAGAGGATTTCCTTTATCATGTTTATGGCCTGGTGGTTTGCGCGTTGGCCTCCGAGCTTGATAAGCCACGTCGAGCGCGGTCACAACATTTTGTACTTAGATGGGTGACTGGGGATGCGACCTGGTGTCTGTATTTCAGCTGACATTAGTTTCAGTGATTGAGTGGCCTAACCTCCATCATGTCTACGGTAGACTGAACTCACTCCTGACCAATCCTCTATTTCAGATTGCTTCGCCCATTTCGTCCAGGGTAAGAAAAGAGACATGAACTTCCAGATCCACCCCTCGGGGATGAATGGTCCGTCCGTCAATGTCTGGTGTGACATGACGGCTGGGGGGTGGACAGTCATTCAGAAGCGGCAATCTGGAACGCTTAACTTCTTTAGGACTTGGAAGGAGTATAAGGAGGGATTTGGAGGTAAGCGTTAAGCCGGTGACTGACGCGTACGCGGCGCGTCCTGCAGGCGTTCCGCCAATCAGATTTTTCGTAGGTGTCTCGGTCCGTGTTACCGCCTCTCTGATTGATTGAGCGCTTTCCCGACGCGTTGCTTACGCGCCACTGTCACCGCCTTTAGTCCTACCAGTGTCACCTAAAGCAACTCCAATAGGCAACTTGATCTGTTAATCCAAATCGGACTTGCAAATGTATTACATGTATACGCCAGTTACACTAGCAGGGATGTCCTACTCAGCGAAAGAAAATGGAACATCATTGATATACGTTCTGATGTCATGTATGAATTGACTGGCCGGCCTGTCTTGCAGTAATGGAGCTCTGGATCAAGTCTCGTCGAGTCACGCGAGAACAACAAATGCTGCGAGGTTGCGGTCAGTGCCCTCTAGCGTCAGTGCCCTCTAGCGGACATGTTGCTCTTCACAATGGGAGCATTTCCTGCCGTCAGAAGCCGCCTAGGGTACGTTAGCGGTCCTAGAACCTCACAAATTTTGACGTCGCAGACGTACATGTAAGTCATGGCCTCGACTCATTATGGATGACGTTGTGGCGTGCATTTCGTCTCTGTGACGTCAAATTCCATGGACCGCTAACTGGTGGTGGCCTCTAACGGCAGTAAAGTCTCCCATCCACATGCTGATCTTTTGTGTCATGTCCTTTTCAGACATTTTCGGTGAACACTGGCTCGGTAACGATCTCATCCATCTTCTTACAAACCAGGAGCGCTACAGTCTCCGTATCGACATGATGGACTGGGAACGAAAGAAAGTGTTTATCATGTACGAGGACTTCTGGATTGATAGCGAGGCGGAAGGATACAGACTTCACGTCAGTGGTTATTCGGGGTCGGTGGGCGACGCACTTTCAAAACACAACGGAAAGAAGTTCTCAACGAAGGATGTTGACAACGATGACGTCGGTGCTCACGTGAAACAGTTCAAAGACTGGGATGGAAGCTGTGCCAAACGTTTCAGTGGTGCCTGGTGGTTTTATAAGTGTTACCAATCAAACCTTAACGGGGTATATTACAGGGGAGGACAAGTCCCGGATAAAAAGTTTGATGGGATTGCTTGGAAGCCCTGGAAGGGGCCCAAGTATTCTATGAGGCGAGTCGAGATGAAGATTCGACCGAAGGACGCTAGTGAGGTTGTTCTGAGGTGATGATAGGATTTGGTTTTTTATCCAAACCAAGTGTTATGTTATCCATGGCAGATGTTAGTGCCATATGATCATTCCATCCGCAACCTTAGCAGTTGTTTTAGGACTGGTTCCTTACATGAACAGTAGGTCTCATCTAAAGATACACATGTATTACAACAGCAATCCTGGTCGCTACATACTGTAGTAGTTCTCACGAAGTAAAATGGTAGATGTCAGTTTTGCAGGGTTCTGAGAGGCCATCCCTAACGCCTCTTCTTTCGTTCGATAAAGCCCGTGTCACACTGTCCCGAAGTTGACACCCGATGGCCATACGAATTATGGAAACTTTTGGAAATCTTACTGATAAATGCCAGCCTGAAGAAGACCCCGGTTGGGGTCGAAAATTTGCAAGATTCTGGAAGTTGACTTTGGGGCCATCTTCACGCGAAAGTCAAAATTCCATATTCGTGTGGCCATCGGGTGTCTAATTTCGGGACAGTGTGACACGGGCTTTAAGGAGGTAACAAAGCTCTTGGCGTTGGTAACGGCCTTTCGACCGGTCTGCGAAACTTCTCTAACGTTTCATCGATGACAGTACAATATGAAGCTGCCAGTGCCATGAATTCTTTCAGTAGCGATGCTTAGGGTAAGCAAAAGGGAGTCCAGAAGCAGTTTTGTGACATCGCTAACAGGTACTACACATGCAATACGCGAGATACTACTTAGACGGACGATTTTGAATGTGATTCTGCGCCATAATTGTTAGATACTCGTATTACAACAAGCCAGAAGACTCTCATATCTTTTGTTATGAAAATCTACGTTTTTGTTGACACTGTATCATTGGATTTAGGAATAAAGTGTACAGAAGTTTGTAGTAAAAGATTCTCTTCTCAGTAATGAGTTCTCGCCGCCGCCCAGTTAGGCCAACAACTACGCTAGTCTTTTGTTGGTAATACCAAAAATGGATAAGCGAGCGAATAGAAAGTCGTAACCTAAATGTAACCGCAGGTCTATCTGGGCGATTGCGAAACCTGTCAAATCCCATCAGATCAAACACAATACACTTCCTGATCAACCNCATCAACAAAAAATGGGTCACTAACTCCGAAAAAATGAGCAAATAGATGAGGAAATCATGCCCCAGATGCTTGGAAATCGTATCTAAGTGCATCTGGAATTCCGCGCCTTGCGACTCTACTGCGTCAGCCTGTGGCTGATGGTGACCGGCCCCCCGTATTCCAAAATCCTGTATCCGCCCCTGTCAACTGCAGCTGACCAAATGCAAAAATCCTTGTCGGCATTTTGACTGGGTGCCGGAAGCGATCGGCTCCAGAAGGGTCGCACGGGCTTTTCTTGCCGTCTTTTCTTCAAAAGTTGCCGGCTTTGGCTTTAGTTACGCCACGGAGAGCCGAGAACTTGCTGATCATCGAGTTGAGAAGGTGGTTAGTCGAGAATCCGGGTAGGACGAGTCCACTCTGAACTATAGGAAGAAGAAAAGACGGGGGAGATACTATCAGTGAAAGACTGAGGCTGTCTCCCTGGAATATTGAGGGTCCGATTTTGTTGTAGATGTTCGAATATTTGAGGACGGCTTTGGGAACATTTTCATTGAGTTGGAAACCTACGATCAGTTTGGGATATTGATAAGGAATAGCTGCACGTTAGCCTAAGATTCATAGCAAGGTTACAAGGTTTTGGATCTTACCATCTGAATTTCTTCGATTTCTCTGTGAAGTGAATGGAGGCTGCTTCCCCGTAGAGTTGTCGCCGAGGACAGGGTGTCATCGGTGCTGGCTGTGTGGGATTCTTCGCTCGACAGGGCATTTTCAATCTAAGATTGTAATCGATGGTTACAGAAAATTAGACTATCAAGAACCTTAACTCATCACCCAAGAAATCTCACATCGCCGGTCCCTCCCCTTGTGCTTGCGACCTGGGGAGCGATGCTAGGAAGACCTGAATTCAACACAGAATGGAAATTATCCTTTCTCTACAAGACGCCATCATGCATAAATTATCTCCAGGTGTTGAATATGTTCCTGGTGATGCATCTTTACCCAGATCGATGTGCAATCTTTTCCAAGTTGAATATTCTGCGCGTCTGCACAGAGAGGAGAGTTGCCCTCATTATCATACTATAATTATAGAGATGCAACGTACTACGTCATCAGTTGGTGCGTAGGCGCACCTGACGGCGGCGTGTTACGTCATCACTTGGTGCGTACATGACGCGGCGTATTGCGTGGTCGTGTATAACAAGTTTCCTGCACGCTACACCCACACTGCCCAACCCAACCAACCTACCTCAGTTGCATTGGCAAATAAGCTCCTATCCCTAAGAATATCCCGGGTGTAGAATACGGGAAGGATAACCCCTGTTCCTTCAGGATAGGACCCATCTAACATACATCCAGCGATGATTACGGACTTAAAGTTGACCAGCAGCATGAGGCCGATGACTCCAACAGCGTGACTGATCCAATGTCCTGTGGAAGGGCTGTCCGGGAATAGATACAGGTCTAGAAGGTACCATATACCACGGAACACGTTTATCGGACAGAGGATGGCAACAGACCAATAAAACTGCTCGAAAAGTATCTTCCAAATCCTAATGTGTTGACAGGAGAGGAATATTGAAATTCGCTCCGCGAAGTATTGAAAAAATGTCAAGAAGACACTTAGGAAGTATCCGATCATGATGGAGGTGACGGAAGAGAGAGGTCTGTTGTCCGGGAATAGTAGCTCATCCATCATGACGAACCCGCCTTTCCAGACCAAAGGAATGGTACTACCTATGACCACTACTGTAAAGAATGTGTCTGGAATGTACAACTCCAAGTCGTCAATCTGAAAAAGAATAAAGCCGAACTTTGTCTTCAAAGTCAAAAGTGAGTTTTCCTAGCAAGTAGGCCCACAACTTGCGAGTTGGCTCGCAGTCTCAATGGGCAATTCACCATTGTTGGTTTCATTACGCCTTGACCAGTTGCGCAAATGGCTACCCATAGCTTTCTACGGCTGACGAGCCCATAAAGAGCCAACTTGCGCGAGAAACTCCAACATGGCGAAGCGCCTTGACAGTGCAGCTTTCGGTCCTTCCTGGTGAAGACTAACGGACACTTTGATTGGTCGGTAGCTGTGACAATAAGCCAATTGGAACACGTGATAGGGCCTACTTACGTCTGTTTGAAATCTTGTTGTTATGTCAAAATAGATGCTGCACCTGTCCACGCTGATCAGCAGAGGGGCGGCATAGGTGTTCCTCACCGCACGGAGTAACGCCAAGACTGCTAAGGATATTGAAAACGTCAGGACACTGTTCGTGAAGCTCCGCTCTGTGTACACCTCCCAAATGTTCCAGACGCCCCGCCAGATACACACAACACCAAACGCCAAGACATAGGCGTAGATCCTTGTGACAACTAAGAGAGGGAAGAATGAGAGGTCCTTGGTCCCACTCTTCAGGGGTTCTTGCCCGATGGACGCAGTGAAGAGGACAGATAGGCCAAAGATGTAAGAGAACCAGGCGGAGAGGTCCCGGTATTCCGGTAACAGGTAGATGTCGATGAGATTAGATGTACTATTCCAGTAGGCTACTGCCAATGGCGTGATGATGACGTTACTGATGATGGCGTCCACTATTCGGAGTGCTTTTGGTGGTGTTTTGTTGCACGCATCCCCGCCGGTGAGGATGCTGTCCTGGCTGCTCGTGATACCCTCGTACATTTATCTTTACCTGAAATTGGAACGAGATGCCTAGAAATGCTGCCTGTGGCCAAAGAGTAAAGAAATAGGCTACACGTAACTCTTAATCAGTGGCGTATCCCATGGTTTGGGAGCTATCGCGAAAGGAGCTGAACAAAAGCCGGCAGGATGTGAAGGAAATGGTGTTGAACCGAATTTAAGATGGGTAATCTTTCCACATACCTTGACAACTAGAACTGAATGCCGTAAAATACACTCCTGTTGTCATATAACGAGTTCTGAATAATATTCTTCGTCTTAGGTAATGCTGTCAGGAATTCGTCGACAGATGGTAAAAGAAGTCGTATTCACAGTGCCGCATCTTCATAATTCCTTGTACATCATGAATATCTACATGTAGGCCTACATGAATTCATGATCTTGTGATAAGCAAGGATGTGAATGGCGAAAATCATCTTCTGAATGAAGACTGAACGCCGTTCTTGACGACCATGATGCGGAGAGTATTAAATGGCGACTGCGGCGGCCATCTTGGGAAGTTTGATCAAATGACTTCTTGGAGCAAAATGGCAGAACCCCGCACACGACATTTTGAAATTGTACATGTAGCACATGTGGAATGCTGCGATTTTTGCCACAAGGTCATAGTCACAGGGGTGTGGATGTGCAGGACGAAAATGATGCCATGAACACAGGCGCCCTTTCCATTGGTCTGTCAACTGTTGTTGTTGTTGTTGATGATTACGATTCCCTCATGAAATCCCGTACGTTCTGAATTGTATCAATTAGGTTATAGGGCTTGTACAGAGAAAGGATTCACACCAAATAACTTGATCAATGTGAACATGAACCTTATAATCGTTTATTGGTGTTACCCTCGAATCGTCCGCATGTTAGAATGCGGAGAACACTTTTCTTAAAACCAGATCCCGTCATTATGTAAATGTAAAAGTTGATGAAGGAATTGACGGTCGACAGGACATAAGCGGAGTTGACAACGATTGACAGGACATGTATGTCAATCCCCCATTCCTTGGCCTTCTTCGACCACACTGCCGTCACATACGTGACGTTCGTCACGAATGGCGGCAGCTCCAGAAGAATGAACGCAGTAACGACGACCACGACGCGGAGAGTAATGGCGACTGCGTCTCGCTGGCGGCCATCTTGATTGCCAAGGTTACCTTTTGCTGCTTCTTTAACGGATTTTACCAAGAAATAATTCATGAAAACCATTGCCCCGACTGGTAGAATGAACAAAAAAGTGTATGTTAGGCCCACAGCGTAGATAAACTCAAAAAGAGGATTTTCTCTAGTGAAAGTTGAGATTCGCGCGTAAGGCTTTAGAGTGCGAGAACAGCGATCATAATAGTAAAATGTATCTACGTAGAAAAGATTAGGTATGTTGAAAATGACAGCGAATATGCAAACCGCAATGATTGAAACCATGGCGTTCTTTTTTGTGCAGATCGAAGTGGCCTTCAGCGGCCGCGTCACAGCTATGTATCTTTCCACCGTTACAAGTAGTACGATGTAAACGGCGACAGTTTTACTTAACCACGTGATAGCCCAGAGATATTGCTGACAATATTGAAACAGCTCATAGTAACCCACGAATTCTCCTGTGTAGAGAAAGATCATCGGGAAACTGTACTCAAGGGCGTAAGTAACAAGAACGAAATTGTCGGCCATTGCTAGGGTGCGGAGGAGGATTGAAGTTGATGATGATTTCATCTCTCTCCCGAGGATGACGAAGCTGAGCATGTTTCCGACCAAACCGAGAAAGGTTAATGACAACATCACCGGCACTGTTACGGCGAAATAGACTTGGCCCAATGTGCTTTTATCGCCAAAGAAAGGCCAGTAGAGGCAACGGACAGGTTTTGGAGGTTGTTTGATCAGTGCTGTTGTGGTGTTGGCGATGTTTGACGCCGTCATCAGTCGCTCCAGATCCTCCATTTTGGAAAGTTGTAAAACGTCACAGTTTTGAAAACTCCTTTCTCACGTGATCACCAATCTGCTTCACGGATAGGTCGGCAAAACGTCCTTCGCTATAAAACTCGACGATGTTCGTCCCAAGATTCCCTCACATCAAAACGCCTACCGTTTTATAGAATTTCGTCTCCGTAGCAAGAATATTACACAAGAACACGGCAAAGTACAACCATAAGTGGCGGGGATATTTCTTCGTCGTCCTGGTGACACGTTGTTAACCTTCCTGGAGGCCAACAACAGTTCAGTGTGTGAGCATTGACAGAAATAAACAACGGTATTTCCTATCAACGTATCGACAGAACGTAACGTTACCGTTGTCCAAGCATTTTGCCGCATAATGTTGTGATGTCACTTCCTTCAGGCTCACACTACACGTTATACCGAAAACGAGCGACTATACTGTAGTTTATTCCCTGAAAGAGACACTCTTGGCCTGGTGGTCGAGCGGTCTAACACGCTTGACTTTCAATCCTAACAGGGTCAGTGCGTGGGTTCGATCCCCGGCCAGGACATGTATGTGAAAAAGCTGTGAACCAATTAGAGTCTGTCGGATGAGACTCAAAGCCGTGGTCCCTTGTACCTGAGTGTCTATGCCAGGGCAAGTAAAAGACCCCACACAGGTGGACAGTAGCCTGTCGTGGACTCCACACCGTAGTATAAGCTTAAGATCCAAAAGGATTATGAAGCTTCAAATTATCTATCTATCTCTTCGGTCTGATCTCAACAGGAGCACAGGCCAGGCTCATTCGTCAACGGAAATACGGTGTGACGAAGGCTAGACTTGGCTTTTCTGGCTTGATTACGCGAGACGGAAGAGGTCCAATCTCACCCGTCTGGTTTTGG
Source organism: Notospermus geniculatus (assembly GCA_002633025.1). Taxonomy (NCBI): domain Eukaryota; kingdom Metazoa; phylum Nemertea; class Pilidiophora; order Heteronemertea; family Lineidae; genus Notospermus; species Notospermus geniculatus. The sequence continues at coordinate 119,631 of NMRB01000389.1, forward strand.
AGAATGAGGTCCATTGTCTTGATGATCATTCTTATGAACCAATTACGATATCTCCAGTTACATCGTCCACAAGGATTATTATTTGTTGATGTAACACAATTTTCATAGCAGGTGGCGAATGATTACTTGGTGAAGGATATCCGGTTACTTATTTTGTTCCCTGTCATCAACAATTACACCCTCTGCATAATTGTCGGGACTTGAAACCTGTTGACGATCGATTGATAGATCTCTTTGTTCATTTCAAGGTTCTACCACATAATTACTGCACCCACCAAGAAGAGGTAGCATGTATTTTGTTTCAAAATGATCCTTTTTTGATAAAATACCACCCAAAATATCGGATGTCGTAAAACCTGGTGACAATGAGATGTATTAGCGGTATGAAATTTCAGTCGATATTGGCGCCACATGACAAGTTTGATGGTCCGAGCCTGTATGGGTATGGGTAGCCTAACTCCAAGAGGCTTACAACAGAATAAAAAAAACGTAAGAGGAGGTCCCATGTGGACTTAGGGCCGAAAACTTACACAGTTGAAGGCGGGTGGCGAAGTCATGCCAAGACAAAGAAAACGAGAGGAACTACAGCTTTTAAGGGCCACAGCTTTTCATTTGTTCAGGTTTGCCAGGACATGACGTGACAACGGAAAAGTTGTGGCTCAACCTGAGTTCAAGATAATCTTCGTTTGATGCATACGGCCCTAAGTGTAGGCCTAGGGGGTCAGGGGTATCAAGGGTGTGGGATAGGGGCCAGGGGTTAGGATTCAGAGTGGACGACATTCACCCCTTCAGCCCTACTATCCCCAATGAGAATCATCGACGTCATGAGATACGCCATAGTCTTGCTTTCTCGTTTGTGTTGTTCATTAGTGGATGTTGATGTCAACGTCATACTCAGGGTCAAATCAAGCTATTTTTACTTCCACTGAAAATAATCCCTAGCCAAAAATACTTTACGTGTTCATCATTGCCGTTTAATACCGCAGCGCGAATTCCAATGATTTATCTATGTTTAATTGTGTTGTCGAGAATATCAAACGTGACTCGTCTTTATCGCAAGATTTTCATGAACAGGAGACGTTAGACCTCCCTACTCTCCTAGCGAGATGATCCGGTACAACTTCAGTGTTCATGAGTCAGTGACCCAGCAGGACGGTGGTGACTCGTTCCTGTTGGATGTGATCGGCAAACTCGCCACGTATACGAACAAATACGTCATGGGATTCGTCATTATCATCGGCATTCTTGGGAACGTTTTATCTATCGCTGTCTTCGCGAGATGTAAGACACGGGATATTGTGACTGTAACATACCTGACCCCTCTAGCCTACGCGGACCTCATCACACTTCTATATGGAGCCCATCAATGGGTAGTGACGGGGGTGTTAGAAGAATCGGCCGGCTACTTCTTCATCGAGCCCCGTTTTTCTGTGGCACCCTCAGTTTTATGCAAAACGGTAAACTACATCTATCAAGTTTCGGCTTGTATCTCTGCTTACATCTTGATACTGTTTTCTTTTGAACGTTCCATCGGCGTCTCGCATCCATTAAAGGTTCAAATCATGTTTACGAGACAGAAGCGCCACCTGGCGATCATCATAACCTCCTGTCTGCTCGCCGTGTTGAACACCCCCATTTTTGTGTACTATAACCTGCATCGCATCAGCGGATCTACTGATGTGAATTGTTTTTACGACGCTCCAGAAGTTCCCGTGATCCAGATGTACGTGATAATTCAGCTATTGGACTACTTTTTACCCCACGCCCTGCCCTGTTTGCTTATCATTGTGTTAAACACCCAGATAATTGTCGGTCTCCGCCGGGCAGCCAAGGAGACAGCTTCGATGAGAACGACGAGTAGACCCCGGAAGGACGACAGAAACACGCAGGTCATGCTGTCACTGGTCTGTTTACTCTACCTCGTCAGCACCGCCCCGTACATATCAGTTTGGATTTATTTTGATTATTTATATTATTTTGCAAGTTACACAGAGAAAGAGATTAATGTAACTTACATGGTCGGTATGTTCACTACCTCTATTTCTATGATGAATTACAGTTTTAATTTCCTTATATACGCTTCTACCCTTAAAATATACCAGGACGAATTAAAAGCCATGGTATCCCAGTTGGTCAGCAGAATGAAGAAAGAGGGATAAAAATCCTGAATTTACGATATACTCGCAACTGTCCACTTCGGCCAACGACTACGTTTATCTATTGTTCTGGTAGGCCTTTACTCAGACAATAGAGAATAGTAACCTAGTAGTCGTAGGTCTATCCGAGCGATTGCGAAAACTCTATTTCCGTCAAAAAATACCTACGATTCCAGCCTCTGGTTTGCGATAACAAATTCTACGTCGACTATGATTAATGACTCAGTAAAGAGGATTCTTGGGCGGGTGACGTCTTCGGTTCTCTTGGCTCTATATCCTCACCCCCCCCCCCCCCCCCCCCCCCNTCGCTGGAGGCTGTTGTGAGATGCCAGAAGTGATTCGCGAGGTCAGCTTACAAGTGATCCATCGAAGTCCCGTGTGTGAGGCCAGCTTTTACGTGATCCATTGAGGCCAAGTGTGTGAGGCCAGCTTACACGTGATCCATCGAGGCCGCGTGTGTGAGGCCAGCTTACGAGTGATCCATCGAGGTCGCGTGTTTGAGGCCAGCTTACGAGTGATCTATCGAGGCCGCGTGTGTGAGGCCAGCTTACGAGTGATCTATCGAGGCAGCGTGTGTGAGAACAGCTTACGAGCGATCCATCGAGGCCGCGTGTGTGGGTCAGCTTACACGTGATCCACCGAGGCCGCGTGCGTGAGGCCAGCTTACACGTGATCCATGGAGGCCGCGTGCATGAGGCCAGCTTACACGTGATCCATCGAGGCCGCGTGTGAGACCAGCAGAAAAGTGTTACCAACAGCTTTTGGCTTTTTGTTGGCACCAGCTCTTAGCAGGATCATCATGCACGGAACTGCTAATTTTCACTTTCCAATATGTGCAAAAGCACGACCAGTTATGCTATTATTACTCTTACTATATCAGGGTATTTTTCTACTCACCAAAAATAGTCATGAGTTGATAATACGTATTCATTATTGCCATTTGATAGTGTCATTGGGTATCTCCAGGCCACCACAACACAACATAGGCCCTACGCCGTCGATCATTCCTTCTGGGACCTTACTTTACTTCAGAAACGGCCCACACATCCCTGCGACAGGGCTGACGAAACGGGGATGTTTTCCACGCAGTCTTGGAAGAATAGGCCCATGTCCTTTCGCAATCTGAAACTTTAGGCCTCGCGACTCCCCGAGAGAAATGATCCGGTACAACTTCAGTGTTCATGAGTCAGTGACCCAGCAGGACGGTGGTGACTCGTTCCTGTTGGACGTGATCGGCAAACTCGCCACGTATACGAACAAATACGTCATGGGATTCGTCATTATCATCGGCATTCTTGGGAACGTCTTATCTATCGCTGTCTTCGCGAGATGTAAGAGACGGGATATTGTGACTGTAACATACCTGACCCCTCTAGCCTACGCGGACCTCATCACACTTCTGTACGGAGCCCATCAATGGATAGTGACTGGGGTGTTAGAAGAATCGGCCGGCTACTTCTTCATCGAGCCCCGTTTTTCCTTGGCACCCTCAGTTTTATGCAAAACGGTAAACTACATCTCCCAGGTTTCGGCTTGTATCTCTGCTTACATCTTGATATTGTTTTCTTTTGAACGTTCCATCGGCGTCTCGCATCCATTAAAGGTTCAAATCATGTTTACAAGACAGAAGCGCCACCTGGCGATCATCATAACCTGTTGTCTGCTGGCTGCCTTGAACACCCCGATCTTTGTGTACTATAACTTATTTCGCGTCAGCGGATCTGCTGATGTGGATTGTTTTTACAAAGCTCCATACGTTCCCGTGATCCAGATGTACGTGATAATTCAACTACTGGACTACTTTTTACCCCACGCCCTGCCCTGTTTGCTTATCATTGTGTTAAACACCCAGATAATTGTCGGTCTCCGCCGGGCAGCCAAGGAGACAGCTTCGATTAGAACGACGAGTAGACCCCGGAAGGACGACAGAAACACGCAGGTCATGCTATCACTGGTCTGTTTACTCTACCTCGTCAGCACCGCCCCGTATCTATCAGTTTGGATTTATTTTGAGTATCTATATTACTTTGCAAGTTACACAAAGAGAGAGTCTGATATAATGTACATGATCGGTTGGTTCACTACTTCTATTTCTATGATGAATTACAGTTTTAATTTCCTTATATACGCTTCTACCCTAGAAGGCAAAGGAGGAAGAGGCCAGGAAGGCTAAGGAGGAAGAGGCCAAGAAGGCAAAAGAGGAAGAGGCCAAGAAGGCTAAGGCGGAGGAGGCCAAGAAGGCAAAAGAGGAAGAGGCCAAGAAGGCTAAGGCGGAGGAGGCCAAGAAGGCTAAGGAGGAAGAGTCACAAAAAACGGCAGGGAAAACGGTCGGAGATGACAAGGTCAAAAAGGGAAAGGTAGCTGAGATTGACAGTCCTGCTTTCGTTGATGGAAGACGGATAATTCTCTACCCGAGTGAAAATGCAGGAATGAAAGGTAGGCTAGAGAGTTCGAGGAGAAATATCGGAGGGGTTACTTGAGGTCGAATGGAAAATTCTGCGTGAGAACGTTCGTTGCATCCTGTACTGTACCCCCATATGTATGGCACGCTTAACAGGCAGCAGGCCAATAGAGGATTCCCTTTATCATGTTTATGGCCTGGTGGTTTGCGCGTTGGCCTCCGAGCCTGAAGCTAAGCCACGTCGAGTATCGCAGGCCGGGGTCAGTACATTTTAGTGTACTTAGATGGGTGACTAGGGATGCGACCTGGTGTCTGTATTTCAGCTGAGATTAGTTTCAGTGATTCAGTGGCCTAACCTCCATCATGTCTACGGTAGACTGAACTCACTCCTGACCAACCCTCTTTTTCAGATTGCTTCGCCCATTTCGTCCAGGGTAAGAAAAGAGACATGAACTTCCAGATCCACCCCTCGGGGATGAATGGTCCGTCAGTCAATGTTTGGTGTGACATGACGGCTGGGGGGTGGACAGTCATTCAGAAGCGGCAATCAGGAACGCTTAACTTCTTTAGGACTTGGAAGGAGTATAAGGAGGGATTTGGAGGTAAGCGTTAAGCCGGTGACAGATGCGTACGCGGCGCGTCCTGCAGGCGTTCCGCCAATCAGATTCTTCGGTAGCTGTTTCGGTCCGTGTTACCGCCTCACTGATTGGTTATAATGAACGCTTTCCCGACGCGTTGCTTACGCGCCACTGTCACCGCCTTTAGTCCTACCAGTGTCACCTAAAGCAACTCCAATAGGCAACTTGATCTGTTAATCCAAATCAGACTTGCAAATGTATTATACGCCAGTTACACTAGGGATGTCCTACTCAGCGAAAGAAAATGGAACATCATTGATATACAGGGCCGGATCCAGGATTCACAGAAAGGGGGGGCGTAGCTCGACAAAGTTGGTGAGCACCGAAAAAGTGAAGCCTAAACGGGGGGTCTGGGGGCTCTCCCCCAGAAAAATTTGACAATTTAAGTGCTTTTAGATGCATTTTCCTGGCATCTGAGAGCAAAATACGTCGAATTTTTATGTGATTAAATTTTTCTTGCTAAAAAAAAATCAAACTCTGCCAAAAATAGGGGGGCGTACGCCCCCCACGCCCCCCCCTGGATCCGGCCCTGATATACGTTCTGATGTCATGTATGAATTGACTAGCCGGCCTGTCTTGCAGTAATGGAGCTCTGGATCAAGTCTCGTCGAGTCACGCGAGAACAACAAATGCTGCGAGGTTGCGGTCAGTGCCCTCTAGCGTCGAGTAAGAGCGGCCATATTGCTCTTCACAATGGGAGCCTTTCCTGCCGTTAGAGACCGCCTGTTAGCGGTCGGCCTAGAACGTCACAAATTTTGACGTCACAGAAGTAAGCATGGCGTCCACGTCATTATGGATGACGTCGTGGCGTGCACTTCTTCTCTGTGACGTCAAATTCCATGACGTTCTATAGAACCGCTAACTGGTGGTGGCCTCTAACGGCAGTAAAGTCTACCATTCCGATGCTAATCTTCTGTATCGTCTCCTTTCCAGACATTTTCGGTGAACACTGGCTCGGTAACGATCTCATCCATCTTCTTACAAACCAGGAGCGCTACAGTCTCCGTATCGACATGATGGACTGGGAGCGGAAGAAAGTGTTTATCATGTACGAGGACTTCTGGATTGACAGCGAGGCGGAAGGNCCGGTGAGGATGCTGTCCTGGCTGCTCGTGATACCCTCGTACATTTATCTTTACCTGAAATTGGAACGAGATGCCTAGAAATGCTGCCTGTGGCCAAAGAGTAAAGAAATAGGCTACACGTAACTCTTAATCAGTGGCGTATCCCATGGTTTGGGAGCTATCGCGAAAGGAGCTGAACAAAAGCCGGCAGGATGTGAAGGAAATGGTGTTGAACCGAATTTAAGATGGGTAATCTTTCCACATACCTTGACAACTAGAACTGAATGCCGTAAAATACACTCCTGTTGTCATATAACGAGTTCTGAATAATATTCTTCGTCTTAGGTAATGCTGTCAGGAATTCGTCGACAGATGGTAAAAGAAGTCGTATTCACAGTGCCGCATCTTCATAATTCCTTGTACATCATGAATATCTACATGTAGGCCTACATGAATTCATGATCTTGTGATAAGCAAGGATGTGAATGGCGAAAATCATCTTCTGAATGAAGACTGAACGCCGTTCTTGACGACCATGATGCGGAGAGTATTAAATGGCGACTGCGGCGGCCATCTTGGGAAGTTTGATCAAATGACTTCTTGGAGCAAAATGGCAGAACCCCGCACACGACATTTTGAAATTGTACATGTAGCACATGTGGAATGCTGCGATTTTTGCCACAAGGTCATAGTCACAGGGGTGTGGATGTGCAGGACGAAAATGATGCCATGAACACAGGCGCCCTTTCCATTGGTCTGTCAACTGTTGTTGTTGTTGTTGATGATTACGATTCCCTCATGAAATCCCGTACGTTCTGAATTGTATCAATTAGGTTATAGGGCTTGTACAGAGAAAGGATTCACACCAAATAACTTGATCAATGTGAACATGAACCTTATAATCGTTTATTGGTGTTACCCTCGAATCGTCCGCATGTTAGAATGCGGAGAACACTTTTCTTAAAACCAGATCCCGTCATTATGTAAATGTAAAAGTTGATGAAGGAATTGACGGTCGACAGGACATAAGCGGAGTTGACAACGATTGACAGGACATGTATGTCAATCCCCCATTCCTTGGCCTTCTTCGACCACACTGCCGTCACATACGTGACGTTCGTCACGAATGGCGGCAGCTCCAGAAGAATGAACGCAGTAACGACGACCACGACGCGGAGAGTAATGGCGACTGCGTCTCGCTGGCGGCCATCTTGATTGCCAAGGTTACCTTTTGCTGCTTCTTTAACGGATTTTACCAAGAAATAATTCATGAAAACCATTGCCCCGACTGGTAGAATGAACAAAAAAGTGTATGTTAGGCCCACAGCGTAGATAAACTCAAAAAGAGGATTTTCTCTAGTGAAAGTTGAGATTCGCGCGTAAGGCTTTAGAGTGCGAGAACAGCGATCATAATAGTAAAATGTATCTACGTAGAAAAGATTAGGTATGTTGAAAATGACAGCGAATATGCAAACCGCAATGATTGAAACCATGGCGTTCTTTTTTGTGCAGATCGAAGTGGCCTTCAGCGGCCGCGTCACAGCTATGTATCTTTCCACCGTTACAAGTAGTACGATGTAAACGGCGACAGTTTTACTTAACCACGTGATAGCCCAGAGATATTGCTGACAATATTGAAACAGCTCATAGTAACCCACGAATTCTCCTGTGTAGAGAAAGATCATCGGGAAACTGTACTCGAGGGTGTAAGTAACAAGAACGAAATTGTCGGCCATTGCTAGGGTGCGCAGGAGGATTGAAGTTGATGATGATTTCATCTCTCTCCCGAGGATGACGAAGCTGAGCATGTTTCCGACTAAACCGAGAAAGGTTAATGACAACATCACCGGCACTGTTACGGCGAAATAGACTTGACCCAATGTGCTTTTATCGCCAAAGAAAGGCCAGTAGAGGCAACGGACAGGTCGTGGAGGTTGTTTGATCAGTGCCGTTGTGGTGTTGGCGATACTTGACGCCGTCATCAGTCGCTCCAGATCCTCCATTTTGGATATTTGAAAAACGTCACAGTTTTGAAAACTCCTTTCTCACGTGATCACCAATCTGCTCCTCGGATAGGTCGTCAAAACGTCATTCGGAATAAAACTCGACGATGTTCGTCCGAAGATTCCCTCACATCAAAACGCCTACCGTTTTAGAGAATTTCGTCTCCGTAGCAAGAATATTACACAAGAACACGGCAAAGTACAGCCATAAGTGGCGGGGATATTTCTTCGTCGTCCTGGTGACACGTTGGTAACCTTCCTGGAGGCCAGCAACAGTTCAGCGTGTGAGCATTGACAGAAATAAACAACGGTATTTCCTATCAACGTATCGACAGAACGTAACGTTACCGTTGTCCAAACATTTTGCCGCATAATGTTGTGATGTCACTTCCTTCAGGCTCACACTACTCGTTATACCGAAAACGAGCGAATATACTGTATAGTTTCTTCCCTGAAAGAGACACTCTCTTCGGTCTGATCTCAACAGGAGCACAGGTCAGGCTCATTCGTCAACGGAAATACATGGAGGGCCTACGGGGTGACGAAGGCTAGACTTGGATTTTCTAGCTTACGAGAGAAGGAAAGAGGTCCAATCTCACCCGTCTGGTTTTGGAGAATGAGGTCCATTGTCTTGATGATCATTCTTATGAACCAATTACGATATCTCCAGTTACATCGTCCATCAAGGATTATTATTTGTTGATGTAACACAATTTTCATAGCAGGTGGCGAATGATTACTTGGTGAAGGATATCCGGTTACTTATTTTGTTCCCTGTCATCAACAATTACACCCTCTGCATAATTGTCGGGACTTGAAACCTGTTGACGATCGATTGATAGATCTCTTTGTTCATTTCAAGGTTCTACCACATAATTACTGCACCCACCAAGAAGAGGTAACATGTATTTTGTTTCAAAATGATCCTTTTTTGATTAAATACCACCCAAAATATCGGATGTCGTAAAACCTGGTGACAATGAGATGTATTAGCGGTATGAAATTTCAATCGGTATTGGCACCACATGACATTATTATCACATGAGATCCTTCTAGGTGATTCCAGGGACCAAGTTTGATGGTCCGCGCCTGTATGGGTATGGGTAGCCATCACATGAGATCCTTCTAGGTGATTCCAGGGACCAAGTTTGATGGTCCGCGCCTGTATGGGTATGGGTAGCCATCACATGAGATCCTTCTAGGTGATTCCAGGGACCAAGTTTGATGGTCCGCGCCTGTATGGGTATGGGTAGCCATCACATGAGATCCTTCTAGGTGATTCCAGGGACCAAGTTTGATGGTCCGCGCCTGTATGGGTATGGGTAGCCATCACATGAGATCCTTCTAGGTGATTCCAGGGACCAAGTTTGATGGTCCGCGCCTGTATGGGTATGGGTAGCCATCACATGAGATCCTTCTAGGTGATTCCAGGGACCAAGTTTGATGGTCCGCGCCTGTATGGGTATGGGTAGCCATCACATGAGATCCTTCTAGGTGATTCCAGGGACCAAGTTTGATGGTCCGCGCCTGTGTGGGTATGGGTAACTCCAAGAGGCTTACAACAGAATAAAAAAAACGTAAGAGGAGGTCCCATGTGGACTTAGGGCCGAAAACTTACACAGTTGAAGGCGGGTGGCGAAGTCATGCCAACACAAAGAAAACGAGAGGAACTACAGCTTTAAAGGGCCACAGCTTTTCATTTGTTCAGGTTTGCCAGGACATGACGTGACAACGGAAACGTTGTGGCTCAACCTGAGTTCAAGATAATCTTCGTTTGATGCATACGGCCCTAGGCCTAGGGGGTCAGGGGTATTAAGGGTTGTGGGATAGGGGCCAGGGGTTAGGATTCAGAGTGGACGACATTCACCCCTTCAGCCCTACTATCCCCAATGAGAATCATCGACGTCATGAGATACGCCATAGTTTTGCTTTATCGTTTGTTTTGTTCATTAGTGGATGTTGATATCAACGCCATACTCAGGGTCAAATCAAGCTATTTTTACTTCCACTGAAAATAGTCCCTAGCCAAAAATACTTTACGTGTTCACCATTGCCGTTTAATACCACAGCGCGAATTCCAATGATTTATCTATGTTTAATTGTGTTGTCGAGAACATCAAACGTGACTCGTCTTTATCGCAAGATTTTCATGAACAGGAGACGTTAGACCTCCCTACTCTCCTAGCGAGATGATCCGGTACAACTTCAGTGTTCATGAGTCAGTGACCCAGCAGGACGGTGGTGACTCGTTCCTGTTGGACGTGATCGGCAAACTCGCCACGTATACGAACAAATACGTCATGGGATTCGTCATTATCATCGGCATTCTGGGGAACGTTTTATCCATCGCTGTCTTCGCGAGATGTAAGACACGGGATATTGTGACTGTAACATACCTGACCCCTCTAGCCTACGCGGACCTCGTCACACTTCTGTATGGAGCCCATCAATGGATAGTGACTGGGGTGTTAGAAGAATCGGCTGGCTACTTCTTTATCGAGCCCCGTTTTTCCTTGGCACCCTCAGTTTTATGCAAAACGGTAAACTACATCTACCAAGTTTCGGCTTGTATCTCTGCTTACATCTTGATACTGTTTTCTTTTGAACGTTCCATCGGCGTCTCGTATCCATTAAAGGTTCAAATCATGTTTACAAGACAGAAGCGCCACCTGGCGATCATCATAACCTCCTGTCTGCTCGCCGTGTTGAACACCCCCATTTTTGTGTACTATAACCTACATCGTATCAGCGGATCTACTGATGTGAATTGTTTTTACGACGCTCCAGAAGTTCCCGTGATCCAGATGTACGTGATAATTCAGCTATTGGACTACTTTTACCCCACGCCCTGCCCTGTTTGCTTATCATTGTGTTAAACACCCAGATAATTGTCGGCCTCCGCCGGGCAGCCAAGGAGACAGCTTCGATGAGAACGACGACTCGACCCCGGAAGGACGACAGAAACACGCAGGTCATGCTATCACTGGTCTGTTTACTCTACCTCGTCAGCACCGCCCCGTATCTATCAGTTTGGGGTTATTTTGATTATCTATATTACTTTGCAAGTTACACAAAGAGAGAGTCTGATATAATGTACATGATCGGTTGGTTCACTACTTCTATTTCTATGATGAATTACAGTTTTAATTTCCTTATACACGCTTCTACCCTTAAAATATACCAGGATGAATTAAAAGCCATGCTATCCCAGTTGGTCAACAAGATGAAGAAAGAGGGATAAAAATGCTGAATTTACGACATACCGATGAGTTTTCGCAACCGTCCACTTAGGCCAACGACTACGTTTATCTATTGTTCTGGGAGGCCTTTACTCAGACAATAGAAAGTCGTAATCTAGTAATCGTAGGTCTATCGGGGCGATTGCGAAAACTCCATTTCGGTCCAAAAAAAATCCGATTATTCCAGTCTCAGATTTACGATAATATACTAGTACTAGCAAAGTACCCGTCAAATGACGGGTCCTGAAACGCGGGGTGGCTCCAGAATGCAGAGTTATCGGACGTAAAGCCCCCGAAACGCCAACGCGAACGTCTGTCATTTTGTTGGGTACTGTTTTCGTCAGTGAACAATGGTTTGTCGGCGCGTTGGCGTTTCGGATGCTTTGCTTTGCTTNGCGTGTGTGAGACCAGCTAATTACAAGTGATCCATCGATGTCGCGTTTGTGAGGCCAGCTACAAGGGATCCATCGAGGTCGCGTGTGTGAGGCTAGCTTACACGTGATCCATCGAGGCCACGTTTGTGATGCCAGCTCACACGTGATCCATCGAGGTCGCGTGTGTGAGGCAGGTGTGACAGGAATCAACGTCCTCGGAATGCAAGTCCGCCAAACAATAGCCCGCTATTGTAAGGTTATATTCGAATGGTCATGGTCCACCATATATCCTAATCCCTCGCTGAACAATAAAACCGGACTTTGATTCCTGTCACACCTGCTTACAAGTGTTGCCAACAGCCTCCCTGGCCTTTTGTTGGCACCAGCTTTCAGCAGGATCATCATGGAAATGCTCCTTTTCACATTCCAATATCGTGCAACAGCACGACATCTTAAAATGACCAGTTACGCTATTATTACTCTTACTATATCAGTGTATTTTTCTATTCACCGAAAATAGTCATGAGTTGATAATACGTATTCATTATTGCCATTTGATAGTGTTATTGGGTATCTTCATGCCACCACAACACAACATAGGCCCTACGCCGTCGATCATTCCTTCTGGGACCTGACTTTACTTCAGAAACGGCCCACACATCCCTGCGACAGGGCTGACGAAACGGGGATGTTTTCCACGCAGTCTCGGAAGAATAGGCCCATGTCCTTTTGAATGCTTACGCAATCTCAAACTTTAGGCCTCACGACTCCCCGAGAGAAATGATCCGGTACAACTTCAGTGTTCATGAGTCAGTGACCCAACAGAACGGTGGTGACTCGTTCCTGTTGGATGTGATCGGCAAACTCGCCACGTATACGAACAGATACGTCATGGGATTCGTCATTATCATCGGCATTCTTGGGAACGTCTTATCCATCGCTGTCTTCGCGAGATGTAAGAGACGGGATATTGTGACTGTAACATATCTTACCCCTCTAGCCTACGCGGACCTCATCACACTTCTGTATGGAGCCCATCAATGGATAGTGACTGGGGTGTTAGAAGAATCGGCCGGTTACTTCTTCATTGAGCCCCGTTTTTCCTTGGCACCCTCAGTTTTATGCAAAACGGTAAACTACATCTCCCAGGTTTCGGCTTGTATCTCTGCTTACATCTTGATACTGTTTTCTTTTGAACGTTCCATCGGCGTCTCGTATCCATTAAAGGTTCAAATCATGTTTACAAGACAGAAGCGCCACCTGGCGATCATCATAACCTGTTGTCTGCTAGCTGCCTTGAACACCCCGATCTTTGTGTACTATAACTTATTTCGCGTCAGCGGATCTACTGATGTGGATTGTTTTTACAAAGCTCCATACGTTCCCGTGATCCAGATGTACGTGATAATTCAACTACTGGACTACTTTTTGCCCCACGCCCTGCCCTGTTTGCTTATCATTGTGTTAAACACCCAGATAATTGTCGGCCTCCGCCGGGCAACCAAGGAGACAGCTTCGATGAGAACGACGAGTAGACCCCGCCGGAAGGACGACAGAAACACGCAGGTCATGCTATCACTGGTCTGTTTACTCTACCTCGTCAGCAGCGTCCCGTACATATCAGTTTGGGTTTATTTTGAGTATTTATATTACTTTGCAAGTTACACAGAGAAAGAGTCTGATATAATGTACATGATCGGTTGGTTCACTACTTCTATTTCTATGATGAATTACAGTTTTAATTTCCTTATATACGCTTCTACCCTTAAAATATACCGGGACGAATTAAAAGCCATGGTATCCCAGTTGGTCAACAAGATGAAGAAAGAGGGATAAAAATGCTGAATTTACGACATACCGATGAGTTTTCGCAACCGCCCACTTAGGCCAACGACTACGTTTATCTATTGTTCTGGTAGGCCTTTACTCAGACAATAGAAAATCGTAATCTATAGTCGTAGGTCTATCGAAGCGATTGCGAAAACTCCATTTCCGTCAAAAAAATCCGATTATTCCAGCCTCAGGTTTGCGATAACATATTCTACGTCGAATATGACTCAGTAAAGAGGGCTCTTGAGGCTGTGACATCCTCGGTTCTCTCGGTTTTGTATCCCCCCTAAAGACCTCTGTTTTGTGGGCCAGCTCACACGTGGTGATCACTGGAGGCTGTTGTGAGATGTCAGAAGTGATTCGCAAGGCCAGCTTACAAGTGATCCATCGAGGCCGCGTTTGTGAGGCCAGCTACAAGGGATCCATCGAGGTCGCGTGTGTGAGGCCAGTACAAGGGATCCNAAATAACCATGTCACCATTACTTCATGTCGAAAGCGGGGAGATATGCGATGGGCTTCCCATCGACATTGCTCTAGTTTTGATTGACTTGCTCTTTTCTCTTTTCTGCAGGACCATATTTCCGAGGTGTACCTTACGCAAATCTTCAATCCAGTTCTTTCGCCACGTTGCTATGCTATCGTAGGAATGAAGCAATGATGAAGATACTGTTATTTGAAGAATTTTGCATCATGGACTCCAGTATGGATATTATGTTCCGGTCATTCTCATAATCAAAGGATAGAACTACAATCAAAACATTCCACCAAGGTTATGTTGCTTGGACGTAACCTCATCCTGCTGCAAAGAAGAAGGCCGTGAGTCACATAAGCCAGTGTTGACGGACATCGTGAACCATTTCCTTCAGCAGTGGTTGTTTCCCATCATTCATGGAACATTGGTAGTGAAACCTTTGCTTATGATGGCCAGCTTGGACAACAAAGTTTAATGGGGAAATGAAGAATTACGCTTACAGACAGGCGACAATTCGCGAAGACTTGGATAAAGTTGTGGTAAAATATTTGAATGATCACCTCACAGGGACCAGGCTTGGTAAGGTAATGCATTCGGCTTTCAAATGCCACCATCAGATGCACTTCTGAATGTTCATCAGGACGTACCAGAGAACTAAATTGTGGCTGAATCTTTTCTCATTGCTCGATCGGCCTTCGACTCATTTGATAAGGGTATCCAATTTCAGACATTGGAGCGGGGGCTCAGTGTTGGAAGCACTGGCCTCAGCCTGTTCGATAGTTGTTGCAAGTTGATGAAAGCTACAATCAAGTATTGAGTGCCACGGGGCTTTGTGTGGACCCTATCCATTTCAATGCACACACTTCACCATCCCAAGTCATCATGCGACACCGCAGATGACAAATCGGTACTGTATGTGCATTTAGTGACCCTATTCCTGTGATTTTGTTTTAGCTTTGGAGTCCCTTGTCAGTTAAGTCGAAGACGTCTGTGTTTGGATGATTGTCACATGTGACCTGCTCCAGCAAAAGCAGACGTTTGTTGCAACTCTAGGAAATTGGCCTTGCAGCACAACAGCTGAAATGTACATTGACGAGGGTTAAGAAGACAGCAGTAATTGAAACTGATGACCAATGATGATCTCAAGCGTCTGCTTTTGCTGGAGCAGCTCATTAATTACCTGGATTTATCTGTTATACTTCAAACAGCCAGTTTGTGTAACTACATGTGTAAAGTTGGTGGTAGCGTGGGCGATGCAGTGGTAAAGCCCAGATTCCAAATTCGGCCACAGGTCAGCATAGCTCATGATGCTTCCAAGCCTCTAATTTCTTCACTCGCCATTCCCTAGAAGTCCCCTGCTGTGTGAGCTGACCTCCGTGCCCTCATTGTTTACTGCACTAATGAAATTGATCCTCAAGTTGCAGACAACACTTGACCCAGCATGAACTGAGAGCCATGTACAACCATAGCCTGTCGTTCTTTCTGCCTGGCACGATTATGTAACAACACATGTTTTGCTGCTGATACCCATATCAACTTGTGGGTCATGGGGTCATGCTCTCTGCGGGATACCGTATATCAATAAACAATGATGCTAATTCTGGGTTCAGGATGGTAAAATCGTACCGGTCGGGTTTTAATGGTTTTTCCAGTTATCACGACCGGTTGGTTAGGAGATAAATTTTAGAGGCTTGGTAGCGTCATGTATTGAGTCCTGTGTCCATCAGCCAGTAATAGCACATGTCAATGTGGCACGTTTTGCAGCCACATAGCTAAAGAACTGAGATTTGGTACAATGACAAGGTTGGCTCTTGGAATCACTTCAGAAGCAGAAAGAATCCCAATTGCAATGTCCATCGCATGGGCGGGTAAGCTGCACCGCCTTCTACTTGTGCCTTACAATACATTCCTTACAAAAGCAAGTAGAAGTGATAGACATACAGGCATCAGGGCCCTCGAAGTTTCGGAGGGAGTAACGTGGCGGCCCTAGAGGGGGGAGCGCGAGGGGGGTATCCCCCCTCGCACTAAGAATTTTTTGAAAATTGGAGGATAAAAGACCCAATTTCCCAGCATCTGTGAATAAAAATCGAACTGAGCGGCGGCCCAATCTGAACGTCAGAGAACGATTCGTGCCAACATCGTATCTCTGATGTATATCGGACAGCGCCATCTTGCCCCGGGGTCTACTTCTTCGGTCATGCTCAACAAGACTGTTCAAATCTATCGATCTGAATGATCTAAGTTACCANTAGTATTGATTTTCGTGGACTGCGGCCGGCGTGGCTGTCGGAGGGAGAGCGCACGACTGTTCCCGCGTTCATGGCGATTTCGTCAGGTAGTGGGCGTTTGGGGCTGGTGATAGGATATTAGGATGAGAAAGGGGCACTAATGGCAAAGAGGATGTTGATTAAGATTTTATTCATCGTTTATTTCACTTAATAAAATCACCTGGCGGACGATTTTTTTGACATGGCGGCAGATTTTATGACTTGGCGGAAGGCACGTTTACACGCGTTTGACTTGGCGCACCGCCAAGTCGTTAACGTAGGTTCGAAGGCCCTGAGCCATTGAAAAAGTTACTGGACCACCTAGGTGACAGCAGTGTATTTCTGTGTTTTTCTCAGTATTTCACCAGAGTGGGCATATTTTTACCATACCAGTCATTCGTAACTACAGCATCACCACTCTAAAGATGATTACCTAACACCTTAGGCCCAAATTTGGCATAATGTAAGTGTCCAGTGCTGTCAATTCTGATTATGGGAAAGGTACCGCTGTAAACTTCTTCATAAAAAGTTCAAGTATTCACCTCACGGATACATTTTAGTGACTTTTTTCTTCGTGAAAAATTGCAAAATTTGTGCAAATTATACAATGTTTTATAAAAAAGATAGTAAATGTGACTTAGGTGGTTCAATAAATTTTTCCATGGCTGTAAGTAGCTTGAGCATGTTGAAATGGCACTGGCAAGTTCTCCAACCATCGATGGCCACAAAATGGTTTGGGGAACACAGTTGAATTGGTCACTGATGTAAAGTCTTCGGATCTTGCTGGTGCATCCTTGAATAAGTTGTGTAATGAAGAAAGGATTTTCTTCATCTCCCACGTGACGAATCCACTTTTGAAGGCATTGTGGAGTGTGTGCAAACCACACGAACCAACAACCAACAGCTGCTCTGTCTGAAGGTTCTCAAAGAATTTCCAGTTAACGTTTGGCCCATCCATTGATAACGACACTAGATTTCTGAGGCTTATATCCTGCACCGAATCTGAAAAAATTGCAAAAGAAATTATGAATCACAGTAGGCCTAAATCAATTTGAAAAGTGGAAAAGGTCAGTGACAGCAATGATAAGTCAGAATATAGAACAGAACAAACATATCAGAAAATAAGAATATTGGCACAAGTATAAGACAAATAGTAAGGGGATAAGGCAAATTCGGCTGTGGAAGGAAGATGCGACTTTCACTACACTTAGTCATTTCCAAGGTCATTTCAAACTTTGTGAAAGAGGGCTTTTCATGGAAAAATTTGACCTACCTTGAAATGCCTCATCAAGTCATTAGTCTCATCAAGTCATTAGTAAATGCGACTTAGGTGGTTCAATAAATTATTTTTCCATGGCTGTAAGTAGCTTGAGCATTTAATTCTTAATTCTGCAGGGCTTCCTCAACTTTGGCCCTAATGGAAAAAACAATACGAAATGTTCTGTAGCTTGATTATTAGCTCCGCTGACCCAAGTTAGAGCTATACAGTTAAGTAGCCAATGAGTGGCATCTGTGTGCCTGTCAGTCAATCAGTCAGTCAGTCAGTCACTCAGGCCACTGGGGACTGAGGTATGCATTGGGGGGTTGATGCAAGGGTCTGGGGTCCTCCCCAGAAAAATTTAACCGTAGACATGGTAGATGCTCGGAGGGGCGATCACATAAGGTTAGCTTACAACAGGACTTTTACAGTGTGATGACTTTGTCCTTAATGAAGTCTGTCACCTAGCGGTCAATGGCAATTAGGTCGTACACATCCGTCGATGTCACCGTCACCAGATCCAGTGCGTCTACATGCACCATCATCTTTCAAGTATTTTGACATGCTCATCTACCCATTTTAACTGACGTTTGTGTCGGATACTGAGACTGTAATCCATCATGCCCAGCTCTGCCAATCTGCGGTAAAAGATCATCAAGGTCAGAAGGAAGCCCATAGTGAGTCACATTATGCTCACCAGCAAAGTTCACCCCCATTCCAGCAGCATTGGTGCAGAATTGACCCGCCACATTCTTTTCCCAACAAGATCCTCAGGTCGCGCAAAGAAGTCAAACTGCCCTCTGATGATAGCAACATATTCTCCTGCAACTTCTTGCCGATGTAAGTGGGCAGAAATCCCAACCTTGATAGTTCTTGACAATGTTCTTTCATGTTTGCAAGGAGAGGAACAATCACATTTAAAATTGGCGAAAACTTTCCCCCAACATTTTCAACAGTAGTGACTGTGCTACCGTCGTCAGTGTCATCAGAATGCACAGAACAATGTACGTCAACCATGTCAACTGCCGGCGCTGGAATTGGGGCACTTGCCTGTCTGTTGTCAGGTCGAAACTTGTGGACAATTACCCCACATTGGTACATCAATGACTTCCCACTACCGGTTTTGGTACATATCAAAACATCCTTTCGCTCTAAAACAGACATGACAGAGCAAAAAAAACACAACAGACTAGAGACAGGACATACCTAAAAAGAACATATAAAAACCGAAAGTATTGCATAAAACAAGACAAACATAAGATACATAAAAAACATAAGACCGAGGGTACTGCACAAAACAAGACAAACATAAGATACATAGTAATAGCAGGAATACATAAACAGGAATGTACAACTAATCACGACTGATTTTGCACTTACTTAAAAATAAAAATAAAATAGAACCCCACCACCGATTCCAAAAATTTTTGCACTGTTGGAAAGTTCAGATCTTTATCTACAAAATGACACCATCCCGACTTCCGAAACCCCAGGAATAAGGGTGCTAGGATCCCTAGAAGTAGACCTATTTTAGCGCATTTTGGACCCCTTTGCCATGAATCTTGTCCGATTACTACGTTTAACTTTCGGCCTGTAGATGGCGTGTTTTATGCTAATATGATGTCGCCTTTGACCTGACTGCTTCTCGGCATTTGATTGGTCAGGTGGGTTACTCGTCACGGGAGATGACGTTTTGTCTTCCAGGAAGGTTGCCATGGTAGTAAAGACACGTGGGACAGTAAATCGACGGCGCGTGGAGACGTGTGCCAAAACTTTGGACGTGTGCCAAAAGTTTTGACGTTAGTCTTTTGACGTTTGCCATGTGCTGTGTAGGATTGAGGGCCTGGATATGGCGGGAAGTGAGTGTGTCGGGCCAGATAGGCCTGGTGAGAGCTGTTTTTGTGCGTCTTTGGCGACAAAATCGGCCAAGGAATGTGTGCCTCTTTCACTTATTAGGCAGTCGATAGAGAGAAATTACCCGCGATTACAAACAAGGATCCTTACGTTTGGAAAGTTTGATGAGGAATTATCGTTGGAAAATTAGCAGGGTCCGGGCCGATATTCCCGCGTCAGACACAGAAGGACCTTACACCTTGGCATCGTTGCGCATCTCAAAAAATGGAAAGGGT
>NMRB01000389.1:149810-163413 GCA_002633025.1 Notospermus geniculatus
GACCTAAAGAGCAAGAATTTAGAAGTCCACTGTCAGAAATACATATATTGGCTCTAAGTAATCACGCATATCCATTAAAACAACTCCAAAAAATTGAGGCACTGATTGTGAGTAAAGTATGTCTAGTGGTTTGGAATTCCGGTTTCACAGTCAGTCAGAATTATGTGATCAGTTCGGAATAAAAGAAGTGTATTGTGTCTGAGCAAGTCGAAGGCTAACTACAAATCAACGATTGTCTCTGACAGTTTTTATGGTCGCTCAAGTGCTGTGAGCAGGTGACCTCAATAAAATTCCAGTTTCCATGAACTTTCCTGCAATTCTGACAAAGATATTGGGATATTTGTGTTCATGACCGTTGGAGCTCTGTAATGCACTACAACTGGGTCAGTAATGCATCAGTGACAGGTGATGTGCCTTTTATACACAAGGTCGGCTTTTAAATGGCAGTGGTGTCCGTTCATGCTCAATTGATGACATTCTGTTCAGAAGTATTGAGGGTGTTCCTGGGTTGTTGTTGTTCATACTTGGTACACATTGGGACAGCTTGACAGGGCTTCTGTGAAAAAAATGAAGCGTAGCCTGAAGGTAAAGTGTCCAGGAATATAGTCATATGAGATAAAGTCGTGGTGAGTTTGGAGGATTTGACTTGAGCTTAAAGTTATTCTGAATTGGCGAGCAAGAGATTTCGCATTGTCTAGTTGTAGAATTCTGGATAGACATGATAGAGAGTATACTTACCTTTGTGTCTCACCTTCTGAAAGTGAGTGAGCAGTTTCTGGTGAATGAGTAGTTGGTACTAAAGGATTAGTGGCAGGAGCTGGTGGCTTAGGATTGGCAGGAGTGGTGGGACGTTGGTTGAGCTTGGCAGGAGCAGTGGGATTTGGTTTGGCCGGTTTGGAGTCAGTGGCTGATGTCGTGACAGCTGAGGTGGAGTCAGTCTCCTTGGCGGGGGCAGGAGCAGCATCAGTTGACTGATCAGCGGATGTGATGTCGATAGAAGACTGGCTCAATGTAATGTCGTCAATGTCATCATCGGAGAATGGAATGAATGGAACTGTAACCATTTTCTTGGCATCTGGTGTGGACGTTTTACACGGGGTATGTGGAGTCTTGATTGGCATTGTCAGTAGAGAGGTTGGGATTGGTGTGGCCTGCAGGTTCTTTATTTGTTGCTTCATAGATTTTGCGCCTCGGAAATCTTTAGCTGCAGTCCCAGGTTAGTGAGCAATCTTTGACGGTGAGGAGCTAGAAGAGGACAATTGAAGAAAACGTGTGTACTAGTTTGTGTTCTAGAACCACATCTACACGAAGGATCCAATACATTAGTAAAATTGTGCGTAAACATGGTAAATAGATGATTGCTGTACAGCAAGTCACAATGCGCTCGATATAATAATAGTTCATCTCTACGAGGTAAATTCCTCTTAGTAGTAACAAAATATTTTTTCTTCCCTGTAAAATGTATTCTAAATTGATATTTAAAAGAATTTTTTTGTGTTGATGAACAGTTGACTTTCGTCATCCAGTTACGGAATTCAGCCCGTGCTCCGACGGAGCGTGGGGCAACACTCGCGCTCAGTGAGCATGGAGTGAACCGACAAAGAAATTCTAAGTACTTGCGCGCATAGGCCTAGGAGCATGGATCCAGGCTCACGTGTGGTTGTCGCTGCTTCCTTCTCAGCGGGCTGAGGCAGAGGAACATCATCAGCTGGGGGATCTGCAGGAGGTCCAAGCACCATGGACAAGACATCAACCGCAGGTGAGGGTCGGGTCCCTTGTCGGCGAACCGAACAACGGCGCTGCATCATCACGGTTCTGAGGGCATTGAGGGGAACAACAATTGTCTTGTCGGCCTCTTCATCATTCCTTGGCGGGGGCGGTGGTGCGGTCGTCTCTGGAGCGTCATTAACTTCAGTACCAGAAGTTTCCTTAGTATGCTTCACTCTCGCGGTGGACGAATCTGGCTTCGATGGAACTGGCGGAGCAGCAGGTTGGTTTAGGTTTTCTTCTGGATCCACCACCTGGACATCCGATTCCTCACTGATGTGAAGCAGTCCCGCACTCGTCATCGGGGGAGGTACGTCCTTTCTCTTCTCTTTGCTTCGCCTGGATTCAGATGAACTTGATTTCTTGCTAGAGTGCGATTTCGATACTGACAATTTCTCTTTCTTTTTACCTGATTGGTAGTCTTGTACCTTGTCGAGAATTTCTGGAAGTATGGCTCCGTCCGGGCCGTAGATGTTGATTGAGGAAGAACTAAGTCCGCTGCCGGCACGATCAGGTGACTTAGACTTTGACGAGGACGACCTTGAGGGCTTGTCTTTTTCGAAGGTCCTCTTTAAGCAGTTATTCCGCTGATGGTGCTCCATCGATTTGCGTGAGGAAAATGTCTTTTCACAGTAGCAACATACAACGTTCTCTGGTATAACGACCTGGCTGCTTACGAACTTCATAGTTCTGTGGAGGAAGAAGAGCGAGATGAGGACTTATTTCGACGGTTGAACGATATTCATATAACTTTGAGAGCGACAATGAAGACACGTAGCGACGGCGAAGACCAGGTTGCAGTTCTGTCGTTTATTGATAATGACACAGGATTCGGAAGGTAAATGGATGGAACGTGCGGCTCGTTTCTGGGCTCGACGTTTAGATGCCGAACATCCAAGTCTCTATGGTACGTTCCGTGCGACCGCCTATGAAAGTTTTGACCGTCTCTCGCTTGTACTGCTCCGTCTTCTTCATGATGGGGGTCAGGCTGCTCGGAAATTTCAGGTTCCTGGCAGAATTCGGCGAATCCGGACAGATAATTTGTACGTCAGTCGTGTGACTATGATATTCCTCCTTCATCATCTCGCCACGACGACCGGGTCACATATGTCATGGGGTTGCTGTCAGTCAGCACTGTAAAACTGGTGCCGTAGAGAAAATCGTGAAATGTCTCCGTTACTGCCCACTTAAGTGCCAGAAATTCAAGTTTGTGTACTGGATAGTTCCTCTGACTGCTGGCTAAATGACCGGCTGGCAAACGCCACAGGGTGTAGTCTTTCGTCCTTCTTCTGGTACAGTGCCGCGCCAAGACCGGTCTTACTACATTTCCCTTGTTTGTGGTTCATCGCACCACATCACCAGCAGCCCTCCTTGAAACCTAGAAGTTCCTTAGCTTCCATCTCATGGAAGCCCCCTTTCCGTTCCACTCTCTCTTCCCCCAGCAAATCCGCCACCTTCTGCATCACTCCTTCCCATGCCTCATCATCAAAATGAACACCATCTCTCCCAACCCTCTCTTCAATTGAGTTATGTTCCCTTCAGCTTGACGGTACCTCCACTGTTGCATACCACCCGTCCTGATCCTGGTTGCCCCCACCTCGTCCCAGATAGCTCTCCTCGCTGCACCCCACACTCCTGGCAGTACGTCCTTCCTTGGGGGTGGGTTAATGGTGAACAAGCCGACTCCCGCTCTTCTGCACTTCTCTTTCACCCGTTTCAGCTCGGCTACCATCTGCGGGATTGCTGCCCAACCCTCTTCTTAAGATTTACTGCTTAGATCATTCCCCCCAACCATCAGTACCACTGCCCGGTAACCCCCCAAGTCTTCCCTCTCTAGCCTCTTCTGGTGTTTTCTTCCAGGTCTCCACTGGATCTCAAAATCATACTTTAGACAGTATTTCAATCCAGCGGGCGACACGACCTTTGGGCTCTCCCATACTATTAATCCATTTCAAAGGCATATGGTTGGTCCTGATCACAAAAATGACGTCCAAGGAGATGATACTTGAAATGCTGTACAAAAGAATTCACTGCTAACAGCTCCTTGTCGGTCACGCAGTAGTTTCTCTCACTCTTGTTAAAAGTCTTGCTGGCAATAATTCTTTCCTGACCACCTTGATCGGCGGGAAACAGGGCGGCACCGATAGTAACATCGCAGGCGTCAGTGTCTAAGTAAAATGTTCCTTCATCCTGTTGATACGATATCACCTCAGACCCTGTGGATTTTTTCCATTAAGGTCGAAATGACACAGATGTATGTCCACTTAAATGGCACATTCTTCTTCGTATTAATCAGGGGTTGGAGAATCTGTGAGTGGGAAAAATTCTTAATGAAACAACAGCATGCCCTCACAGAGTGAGTAAAAATGCAACATTTGAGAGTGAAAGACTATTTTATTATACCTGTGTCAGGCCAAAGTGCCCTAATCCCATGATCCTAATCCCATTTCTTCCTCAACTTCTGCAGTTTTAACTGCGTCAATCGCTTCTGCAGACAGAACAGCAGGTGGTGATCTCCCTTGCAGAAGACATAATACTGGAAAGCATCATATTCTAGAAGAAAATAATCTAAAGTGATTGGTAAAGTTAAATCAGGATGGAGAATAAAACAAGCTCCTGTTCACACCTGCAGCAAATCCAAAGAAAGTTTTTTCTTGTCCGAGTTGAGTCCAGCCTCAGCGGCTTTGGCCAACTGAATGAGGTTTGTGCCCGGAAGAGGACTGCAGTATCAACTATTCGCAGATGCAGCAGTGACAAATTCCCTCCTAGGACCACCTTGCAGGAACATTCTGCCTTGTCCGATTCATCCTGTCCCCATTTCGATCACGTGAATTGGTGAACCACGTCTCCCCATGGCAACTTTAATGTCCTGATCTGTAGCATTTTTATAGTCAGTGCTGTGGCGTATACTCTCTGAAACAGTTAAGATAAAAAAAGTCCTAGCGGTTTTATCAATCTGATCTCGATTTTCATCTTCAGCCACAACATATCAAAGGCTGAAGTTTAGAATCCTTCATCGGAAGTGGCATTTACTCCAGGCCGGGTGGCACACATTATCCTACTCTACACCACCCATTTGGGCCCAGTTAGCCCAAATGGGCCCTATTTTGTATTTGCACCGTGGTTCCCAACTGGGCCCCAAGTGGGAAATGTATTTCAACTGGGGTGTACCTAGGCTATATGGGCACCTTGAAACAATGTGTTGCACTAGTAAAGTGGATTTCATTAACATGATCTCCCTCTTGTGTGGTGGCATCGAAATCCGTGGTTAAATGGTCAAAAGCACTTGACCTGTATATGATGCATGTGTTTACACATGTTCATTATTACATGTACACAAACTGGGGAATGTTTGCAAGAGTTCAATGCCCGAGTTGAGATGTCGAATGAGAAAAGGATATTGGTGATGCAGCTTGAAAAAGTCATCGCGATGGAGGTGACGTAGTTCTTGTACGAAATGATGTTCTTCCACAGGTCGGAGTGTTCGTGTTTTGGGGTCGACGATGGTGATCACACAGCCCAGACGTTTCAATTCATCGTCATCATCATCGCGGTGGAGAAGTAACTTCCATCCGCAGTCATCTACGAGGAAGGTGACGAGCTCGTATCTGCATTGGGTAAGGTGTCGATATAATATGTCACATTGTACGTCGAACGATGTGATGCACGATGCGGCCAGCTCGATACAGTGCTCGCAGTTGGTGGAGAAGGGTTGTTGTGTAGCGATTTCGTCGAGGTCTGTAGGTTGGCTGCGTGCTCGAATTCAGGACGGCTTTGGCACAGGCTTCACAAATGACGTTCTTGGGGTACTCACTTTGCGCCTGGTGGTATTGTCCAGTATCTTTGTATCGCTTCATCAACTCATCCTCGTGTCGTCGAACAGACTTGCGCCGACTTGTGCCAGATCTCCACAGGAAATCTCCGTTGACTTGTGAACAAGTAATGGTAGTAGCCTTGTGTTTAGTAAATGCACACCACACTCATCATAGTTACGGTTTATGCATTTGAGGCTTGCATACTTGCTGTTGGCATGGGGACAAACTGTCAGCGAGAAATGAGCTCATACTTATCAGCAATAGAAATGTCCTTCAAGTTGTGGATGGTTGCAAGTTTTCTTAACATCCTCAACTTCAAAAGAATGTCTGTGCAAATCTCACACAGACACTGATTCAATCTGTTCAACAGGTGCACCTCAGGGGGTCGTAGCTTTCTGGATGTATTCAGGCTCAGTTTGCACTGTCAGGTGAACTATAAATACAGCATGGCCAGCATTACTATAAAAAGCAAAGTCACCTGGTCACGTGGGACACTTTAACACACTGATAGCTAAACTCGTTTAGATTGCTAGAAAATATGTCATTACTTTATTGCATGATAAAAGCAAATAAACTACAAAACTCAGATTGGATACACAAAGTTATGGACAGTCACATGCATACCCGGTACGGTACATGTAGTAGTAGGGCCGACAATATCTCACTTCCGAAATTCAAGTTTTTTACGACTATGATGTGCTGTTCCTTCGAAGTGCTCTAGTCTGTTTCTTTTCTCAATGATTTCAGGGCCTCTTCTCCCCTGTGGTGCTGGATCTGAAGTACCAAACCGTTACCCGATCGTTCATTTTCTCAAGACCCTGTTGGTTGAAAATGTTTATGTTTCCATGCAGATATGATGCTTGAGTAATATGATTTGCTAAAACATGCATATATGGAGTAACATTTCTTGCCTGATATACTTCTGCATACTGCCCCACTCATTCCCTGCTAGTAGTATAGCATGTCGTTTTCGAGCCTCATTGCGGTACCCTATTAAATGACTTTTGCACTTTTGAATAGGGGGTTGACAACAATGGGAAATCCAATAGACCAGTGGACCAATGAAATCCAAAACGACCAACCAGATGAGAAACCGGTAACCACACTCAAGTTCAATGATCAATAACTGTTTTATTTATTTGTACTAATATTCACTGAAGTTCATGTATACAAGTATTACATGTATGATGGTTGATTAATATCATCTGACAAATATCTCTGAAAATACTACAACAGTGATAGGCCTAATTGCAGTACCTCAGACAGTTCGCAGTCACTCTGTTCCTGAATCTGGCACTCGAGCAGAGTGATTGCGTATATTCCCGTAGGTAAATGGGTAGTAAGCTTGTCCCCAGTTTTACCCACGGTTCCAGGTAAACATTACCTCCAATAATAAGGAAGGCGCCTGAGCATATCCATGGATAGGTAATATTGTAAGGACCGTTGAAAAAAGATGTTGCTGGTGGTGGTGGTCTCTTGTTAAAGATATTGGTGGCCCTTAGAAGGGCCGTTGTTGTTGCAGCGATGTTGCTTCAGTATTGATGGAGACGGTGATCTACTTCTGCTCGAATAACTTGGACTACATCTGTTTTCGGGCGTGGAGGTGAAATTTTCTCTCGGCTGCTATGAAGCCGGCACCACCTGGAGCACAGCGGGTCTTCAATGTTTTCCGGAGTTGTATGTGGGGAAGAACGGCGCTTCTCAGGAGACCTCGGTTTCTTCTTTGTTGCTTTACATACGTCAATCTTCCCCGGATTACGATTAGGCTGGTGCTTCCTCTCACATAGGGTGAATACTGGCTGATGTGATTGTCGAAGTTGACTGCGACTAACCAATCTGGGATGTCTGTTTCTGGCAGGTGCCAAAGAAGGCCGTGACTTTAATCGGTTGGCGTTGTTGTTTTCCCACACGCTGACACAAGGCTGTCATCTCGTCTCTTCTGATGCGAGCTGCGACAGCGAGGAGCGCAGTGGCATTTGCGGGTCGGTCAAGACACCAGGCCTCCATCAGTTGATTGGGTTGAGCCATCTTCGTGATGACGATTCTGCATACATGTATAATATCTCTTGGTGAATGTGCAGACGATTTTTGGCGACTTGTGTGTCCAAAGCAAAGTCATTGCTATCCATGGTGTCTCGATCTGTAAACCGTGTGTTGATCTCAACATTTGAATGGTATCTGGATCCATCACCTGAAGTAACGGTAGAAGTTGTCGTTCAGAGATGTTCTTTTTATTGACGTTGCTGGCGTCGTTACCCTGGAGTTCCAATATGGTCGCCATCTGATCGTACATGATGTCGTCGACGGGTGAAGTTGGTAATCTTCTGATGCAATTTTGACTTAGGTTCCATAAAGTTCCCAATATCCTCAGCCGGCCATATCGGCAGTCTTCAATTGCCCAGTTGACGAACTTGTCTTGAATCGGTTTGCTTGTGATTAACTTGCCCACAACTGCAAAACACTCCACACGTAGGTCTTCTTCAAAAAGATCGCGACGCTTGAGATATGCGATGGCGCACTCCTCGCAAATTCGGTGCAGTTCTTCTACACCTGGGTGAATTCTTCTGTCACGGTCAAGGGTCGAGTGGTAGATCAACCGTGGCATCATATAGCCAAAAAGTTCAATACCTCAGATTCAAGGGATACTTCCAGAGTAAGAATGGGGAACTCAACCAATGATACTGGGGCTTTCTGTATTGAGGCACAGGCGCAGAGCTGATAGTCCACCTATCCTGACTGGACCAGCAGTCCATCAACGGGGGAATGAAAGGGGGACACAAATGGTGATGTTCGTCATCCAAGACCCACCACAGGGGAGACTACAGATTAGTAGCAGACCGAGCATAGAACAACGACTAGAAGACGGAAATAGTTTGCAACAATTTAATTAATCTTTCCTCACGTTTCTCGCTTACAACACAGTTCATACTGGTCACACTGCACTAAGTTATTCATACAAGGTGAGAGAATCGACATATATTTAACGTACAGTCAATGTTCCCGTCTAGAAACAGGGGAGTAGATTCAGTAGGACGATTCTACACTCTAATACCAACTGGCAGGGAGGCAGAACTCATCCCCTATATCTCCAGAATCAGGGCAATAAATCCTAGAAATGACTCAACAAATTCATCTACAGAATGGGACACGAATAAAACGTCATCTATATAGAGCTTGTGCAGATGACGTCATCACCGAAAAATCCGCCATCTTGACGGTCAAATTTTACGTCGAACGACGTCGGCGACCCACGTGGCACACTTTGTCGTCAACGCTTCAACCATGATGCGACCTACACGTGGCGCACTTTGTCGGGGACGTCAGCATGGCGGACTGCCGGTCAAAAGTGACGTCATAATGAGCTGCTGCACAAGCTCTATACACATGGATAGGCCTACAAGGCACAGACTGGTGAAAGGAAACCATGATTGAGAATGGGTTAGGTCTTAAAATCAGTTTCAAACTCCTCAGACTAAAACACCAAAAATCACTAGCGAGTAGAGTGAAATTTAGAGACTAGTAGGATGTATGTGTACATACCTGAAAATCCAATGTAATGTAAATAATCTATAAGGTCTGGGCTAGAGGCAAGAGAACTACATGTAGCACGAGACCGAGGAGCGAGGGTGGTCTGACACCAAGGCTCAAGCTCCTGCTTTTATACCACAAAAACCCCATCACTCACTCTCAATCACATCCTCCACCAGGTACAAAGTAGTGCGCAATGACTAATACCTAAAAACGCTACTGGGATTATTACATAAGAACCTCATTACGAATCAATCCACCTCCCTTCCCAGGCTTCCAGATCCTAACAGCAGGGTGCAATCACAGTGGCAGACAATGCGTACATTCATCAAGGTTAGGCCGGCCTAAGAGTTACAAAATGTAATCAAGGCGTCATAAGAATTGCATCAAAACAATCTATAATATTAGTTCCTAATCTACGTGATAAATATCTGCCAATCCAAGATCAATAAGGTGGCCAAAACGTAAAAGTATGGCAGAAGGTTTGCAATACAAAATACTGCGGCAGGTCGAAATCTCGCGAGAAGGTACGAAATTCAAAATGGCGGACAAAGATACAAACAAGTAAAAATCCCGGAAAGAGAATCGCTCAAAATGTGCCAAACACTGGCCAATTCTTGAATACAGACTTACCCAGGGCCCAGCGTCTGAGTAAAAATATTTCCCCAAAATCTTGATCCCATGCCAAATGCCAAGAAGAGAAATAATAAGTTTAACACGGCATTTGGCATTCCATGTGCACACGAATGCACACGCGCTGCACACAATGTATAGGCAGGGTAGACCAGGTCGTCTCACTTCTTTTATCAGTGATGTGACACAGACATTCCCATGACAGTGAAATTGAAGACATTTGGCTAGGCTCGACCGTTGCTGAATCATGGATGATGTCACTATCAGCCAGTTTCAGATTGTGGTTCTGGGTAAGATTTCGATGGAAATGTGCAAATTATGGTGACTTCATGTCAGATTTCCATGCTCTCTTATGCGATCGACTGCAACCATATTGAGACAGTTTTTGTAGTTCATCTTCTTTTTCTTTATCACCTGCTTTGCTCAAAACTTCATCAATAATGTCCACCTGCAGTGGATGCAAATACAGTCGTGTGGAATTTAATGGGCAAGGGGCAGTGAGCTTTTCAGCTGGGAAAGACCCAGTCTGAACAACACAGAGGCATGATCTGGATCCCTCTTTGACACGGAGCACCTCAAACCCACCACCACCTCCACCTCAAACCCACCAACACTTTCAAGAGCTGGAAATGCCTGAAAAGAGAACAACATTGCTGTGCAAATCTCTTGATACTAGAGGAGAATCATCCACTGTAGTATGCCCACCTAATTTTATCATGACTATAATGATTGTGAGAAACGAATCTACACATAACCAAGGTTATTCTAGTCCAGATTGTCCTGATAACTCACCTCCCCCAAGAAATGAATTTATTTCCACACTTTTCTTACTTTTTTCACACTTTTCTAACTGGCTTACAAGTTCATCATGAATATCGTCATTTTCGAAAAAGTTCAGTTTCAGTTTCTTGGCACGGGGTGGGGTTGCAGGTGCAATTTCGTTTTCAGTGTGGCTGGTGGCATGTTACTGGTGGAGAGGGTGGGTGGAACGGCAGATAGACTACGGCTTGTTGGAGGAGGTGCCACTGGAGCGGTAGGGGTAGACTTTCTCAAGGCAGCTGATGAAGTTGTTGGCAGTGGTGATGATAGCACTAGCAGGTGGCCATGAGACTGTTGATGTACGCTTGGCATTTTCTGCTGCTTTGAATTGGAAACAAAGCTCCTTGCGTAAACTTGCAGCCTGGGTGTCAAGTCTGGTACCATAGGTCATGTCGTAAGTCACGAAGTGCTAATGCCGTCAAGAATAGTTACCTGAAGACTGCTGAGTTCGTTGTGTATTTTTGCTCCCAGTTTTGTAAGGCCTGGCACAGTTTTGGTTGCAAGAACGCGTAGAGGTGGTTTCTTCAACATCTGAAATTTGAGAAAGATGTAGTACCTACTGTATGTACAGTCTTCCAAATAAGTAAATGGACACCGTGTTTTTCAAATATCTCCGAGATAAAACTAGCAGGCACACAGCAGGCGACCGCCTGCATTAAGCCTAAGATGTCTGGGACACCATTCCCTAAAACAGTGGCTTTTGTTTGCCCTCCTTTACTAACGTAAAATAAATTGTCGTGCATGCACGTACGTGTTGCACTGCAGTGCAGGCAGGCCACTAACTCGGCCTAGAGCGGTGGACGAGCTGCTCACCTTTTCACCAACTCCGCCTTGTTTCCACCCGTTCTGTGGCCTCTACACTCTAGCCAACGCTTCAGTTGGTAATTTGAATACGATTCAACATTTTGTCCACATTAATTTTCGCCCCAGGGACGTCGTCCTCAAGTAGATTTACAACATAAAACGGGTCAGACGTAGCTATTGTGTCGCTGAACAATGCACTGATCACTGTATCCGCAGTTCATGCAGTTCTTTGTTTGTCCGCATCATACGAGTACTTCGGCAACTCAGCTACCACCGTATAGGGGGCGCGCTATACGTGACGTCATCAGTGCGTTTTGCTATTGGATGCAGTTTCAACATAGTGTGGTATACTTACTTGGTCATATACCTCATGTATTTGGGTTAACCTAATTTTAACCCTTTGTCATGTAACAGGCAATTTACAATTTCCGCCACTTCATGCATTCCCTCGTCCTGAAATACAAGGCATCTCCCAGACGGTCCAGCGACTTAGATACTGTCAAATTTCTGGGCCTCTATCTTTGCCGCTCTCTCCATGGCCATGCAGCTGCTAGCAGCAACGTCCAAAAGCTGGTTCATCCTTTCCTGCGTGTTGGCAATTGTGTTTAGAGCGTCCAGGATCTCGGTGGACAAGTCGGAGGACGACGACATTCGGTCTTCCACCTTCTTCTCACAAGTATTTCGTTCCTTGAAATGGGAACAGGGATGATTGCTTTTCGACTGTTTCCTCCAGCACTGGACGAGTCGACGCGACCGTCACAGTCAGACTTCGCAGATCTTCTAATGTCGGCTCCCTTAATGATATATCGTCCTGCAACTTGTCCAGTTCCAACGTTTTCTTTGCCTGTGATTCCTCTGCCACTCCCGAGGCAGAGCTGGGTCTGCCAGATGCCTCGTTTTTGGGGGTGACGCACAAAAAGAATGGATAAGGCCTTTGGATTTGATTAAAATCGGGGATGTATTCTCAATGACGTCACGAGCTTTTCACACGTGCTTGAAGGCGATCTCAGGCCTGAGGGCCGCACCACACGGCAGGCACTGCACGTGTCCTGAGTTACAATAAAATGGTGGGAGAATCAATACATCTGTCTGCGAGTTTCACTTCTAACCCCAACGAGTCTTTCAACATTTCAAAGGATAAGGTCTCGACCTCATTGCCTGAGCCGTCCTCACCACCTCCCTGCTTCCAACTCATCTGACGCCGGTGGAAGGCCTCGTGTTTTCTAAACTCATCTCTCTGAGGAAGAGAGATGAGTTTGAAACATGAGGCTGTTTGGGTCGGAGATAGTTTGGACTACTCGCAGGGTACTGATGGACGCCTCGTTTAAACTTGGGCCATTGAACCATCTTTTCTGAAGATGGGGATTTGGCCTAGTGGTTTGGGGCGTGCTGCCCCTTGGTGCTGGCGATTGGTGCCTCGTGCGAGGGTCCGTGGGTTCGATTCTGGTAGGAAACAGTGTCTTTCACCTTAGAAACTCGATTTCTATTTCATATTCTCTGAGGAAGAGGGTACACTTTGGTACAGTAGTTGCATTTCATCTTATGGCCCCACTCTGGGTGAGCGATCTCTTTATATGCCATCAGCTTCTTTGAAGGGAAAAATTTCTGGCATCCGAAACACTTGAATTTTCCGGTCTCGACCGATGATATTTTCTCTATTCTTCCCTCATTCATCTTTGGTCCATCTGAAATGTAGCATGAAACAAATGATTCATCTACCTAATCTTGAATTAAATATCGCTAATTTTGCTGGAATGTCGTTTCATGAAATGGGGAATTTGTATTATCGCTCCTATCCAGTTCCCGAATCTGTCTGGTGGTCATTTTATTCTTTTGTGTCTACCCTCTGGGATGGATATCTCCTTCCTTTCACACGCACTTCGATCTGTTCACTCACACTCACACCTTCCTCATGTATCACTTTTTCACCTCTCGTAGGTTCACCTACTAGTAACTCATTCACATTTGCACACTCTTTTACCACATGTGCTTGGGTTCTCCTATATCTGACTCAACCCTCCCCCTTCTGAAGCAGTTTCTCCTCCTGGATACAACCAACTCAGAAATGTTTGTCCTACGCATGGTTTCAACCTACTGTAATGAATCACTATCGGCTTTGAAGTCTTTGACCTTTGTAACCGGTAGGTCACATCATAAGCATACATTTCTCCAGTCGGCAAATTTTCATCATCATCAGCATTAACAAAAGCTCACTTATAAGAGCCGTAGACGATCCG
>NMRB01000389.1:185708-223462 GCA_002633025.1 Notospermus geniculatus
GGGGGGGGGGACTAGGTTCTATTTATCAGCCTGTTCTCAGGGTCTTAACAGAGATTAGAGA
The DNA here is from genome assembly GCA_002633025.1 of Notospermus geniculatus. Classification (NCBI taxonomy): domain Eukaryota; kingdom Metazoa; phylum Nemertea; class Pilidiophora; order Heteronemertea; family Lineidae; genus Notospermus; species Notospermus geniculatus. The sequence goes on from NMRB01000389.1 coordinate 185,770, forward strand.
GCACCTCAACTTCTGGTATGTGGTTCATCTAAATTAGGAAGTTTGAACAACAAATTTGGGGTGGTGAGGTGAGGATAGGTAAACACGAATTCAAAGACATTTTTTTGTAATGGTTGATCTTTAAAAAAGCCGAAGGTTAACATCAACACAACCAGCTGCTTCTGACTTTTCGTCTTGATTACTTCCTCACTTGTAAGAATAAAGTAGCCCTGTTTAGTAACGGAGAGATTTTTTTGTCTGTGATGTTCCCTTCCCAAGAGTGTAGCATGCATCCTACTCACCAATTTCTTTTTGGCAGCTTCTGATTGCTCAATGAGCTGTTTGAGGCGCTGCAGGTCTTCACGATTCTCACAAGGCAGTGAGGGCAACACCGCATCATCATCATCATTTCCTACAGCCTGCATGGCCTGTTGTCTGTCTGCAATGCCACGGAGAAGCACTTCATGGCGATCAAGCTTCTCGAAGACCCTTTCGAAGAGACTGAAAATCCTGGCATCTGGAATTAGAAGTCGCTCATCATATTACTAACATGCTGAGAATATTCTTTTTTTATGAAATCTTCATGTCTTAGTTAATAAAGATCAGCAATGGCTAATTAGTAAGAATGTGTCTACAGGACGCACCAGAAATTATCAAAAATCTATCAGCATACTTTTAAAGTTAGAATCCACTTCCAAATTAAATGAAGTAAATTACTGGAGCGCAAGGCTGCCACCCATCCATTGGAATGCATGTACTCTGATTTTTTTGGCATCCACATCCCACTTATTAAAAGATTTCAGCTAAAACTTTACCAGTGCTCCTTTGATGGAATGAATCTTTTCAGACCTCGGGGCTGGGTTGCACAAAACTCATGCATGTCATGTTAGCGCTAACTTGGTGTTAGCGCTAACTTTATGTTAAATTATGTAAAAAGACAATGGGTGTCCATTCGTCCACTCGTCCAATGTTGCCAGTTCCATTCTTTTTACTTTTTTCTCCTGATTGCATTGGGCATCAAGGTCATCTCCGATGATCTTTCGGTTTTGTCGTTGTTGGTCTGTCGCGTTCTTTTTTCAGGTCTCTTCTTAATGTTGTTTATAACGTGACCGTGCCAGTGACGCAAGTAACTGCAGTAACGCAGCCCTCGTAAAAGTAGGGCTTAGATCTGTCCCTACCTCTCGTAATCCATGTATCCAGTCTGCCGCACACAGTAAGCAATGACTCTAGATGATCGACTTTAATGTGTGTGCCACGAACCAAACGGTGGTGATCTGTAATTCCATTTGCCCCCCGTGGAAAAAACGAGCCCAACATTCCTTCTGATACTTCGACATATCTGTAGCAGAAATCCAATATTATAATGTCTCATGAAAAAAGAAAAATTACAATGGCTCATGTGAATAAAGAATAGTTAAAGCTTTTACTTCAGATTTGTAACATTGGGTTGTAGGAATACTGGCAAATGCTTTTACTTCAGATTTGTACACCATTGCCTGGTGCATTTGTATTGCAAAATCCTAGCAAAAGCATTTACTAGTCTTTATTCATATGACCCATTGTTTAGCTTAAAACGTCATGAACCCGAAATGCCACTTGATAAAATACTGCCATATTTTACAGCCGAAACACAAGTTTTCGCTCTCATCAGAAGCAGCAAAGAATCATAGTTGGCGTTCAGCCGGTATAATTCAGTTTGCGTGCAGCAGTTTCAGTTCAGTTCAGTTCAGTTCAAGCTTTGGATGTTCTGCCTCTGCACATGTTAAGGAGCCTATTCGGTGGAGAACTTTTCCTTGAATCTTAAATGTAGGGTTCCAGCGAGGGAGCATTTGCTCATGACAACCAATAGAAGCTAAAGCGTGTGCGTTGTTGTAAGCACGTACAGGCTCCATCTCTTTTACCACGATGATGTTTTTGGTGGCGCTCACAATGTGCCGCTTCATATTTTGATCCTCTACATTTAGGAGCGGTGCAATGTCTTTGAAGGTTGGAGGAGGTTTATTTTCTTTAGTGTCACCAGAACATTCAGCAGGATCCACCCTCATTCTTTTCGGATGGCAAAAGTTCATGTCACGGAGTGGTGCGGGTTCAACCTGAAAGTGAAAGAGGCACCATTTGGGGCGAAGCAGGCGACAAGTGCCCCGTTAACGCACTCAGTGAAGACAACACCTGAAACAAGGAGTAAAGAATATTATTATAAAGGTTTCTTATTATAATGATTCCCTTACCTCACTGGTGCCAATGTTGGACCATTTCTCGGACACAAGTCTCAGGACCAAGTGTCTTTATTCCATGCTTTTTCAGTCATTTCTTACACAAGAATGTTATTCAACTATATTGGTATTGAACTCCTGCTAAGATGAGATGATGCATAAATAGGGAGGTTTCGCAAGCGCCCGGTTAGGTCCTACGACGACGTTTATCTATTGTTTGGGTGTACCAACACAATAGATAATCGTCGTCCTAGGGCCTAACCGGGCGCTAGCGAAACCTCACTAATAACTGGAGACGACTAGCACTTCGTGTACACTACTGAGGGGTGGCGTTGCAAAAGCTCCAATAACCCAGCAAACATGCCAGTAATTTTCAACTCACCATGTGGAATGTAGTCCAAATAGACATACATCATTTCTTTCCTATAAAAAAAGGCCAAAGGATGCCTGCAGGTTTCGGAGGCGTTCTACATCTCCCAAAACGATCAATGTGAAATTCCTTTCCTCCCTCTCCAGAAGGACACTCTGAAGTGCAGTCAGGAATTCATAAAAGTCCTTTTCAGTCCAGTCCAGCTGGGGCCTCCATCCCCCGCTGGGACAAAAACGGCAAGAGTTCCAAGGCTCCGGCCACCCCTTCTAAAACCCCCAAAATTGCCGGATCTGGATGTCCTGGTCAACATTATGGGATAAGTTAAAGCACCGCGGGAGGTGCCACGACAGGGTGTGAAGCTTAAGATGGCGCGGCACCGCTGGACACAGGGCGCAGGGCAGCCGTCGGGGAGCCTTTCCTGGCATCTTGAGATTTGCCTGAAAATATAGGGAGACGGAGAAAGGTCCTTTAAATAAAAATAATAAAATATTTTAAACACCTTTTGTCCATGGATGTTGCATAATATCGGCGGCCGTTAGTCTCCTGCTAATGTCGACTTGAAGCATTTGTCGTATGAGTTGTTTCACCACCGCCGACAAGCCCTCTGGGAGCAGCTGCGCATCTAGTAGCTACCTGACTGTTGTGTATGCATATGGGCGATTTCCGCACACCTGAAAACGGCAGCTTGCCCAGTTTGCCGTCAAACAGTTCAGGAAAGTCCCTTAAAACCCCAGGCAGACGGTCAGCGTCGTCTTTGACCTCAAAAACCTCCGGCCCTAGCGAGACGAGGTTTAGACGAAGGCAATCTTTCAAACCAAGGAGTGTTCTAACGTCCTTGTTTACCATAGTGTTTTTGTTACCACAATTCAAATATGCAAGACCCACAGACTTGGTATGGTGCCCACCAAATCCTATGAGTGTCACCGTCTTTGACTCATCCAATGTGCCTTTCAGGCAGCGCAGCGTGGACAAGCTGATGATGTTGCACTTAGCTCCTGTATCAAGCTCGACCGTGGTTTTCACTCCATTCACGGTCAACACGAAATTGTTATTAGATGTACGTGATGTATGTGAGTTGTACACACACTACACAGGCTAGGCCTACATATTAGGCTAGGCCAAAAGCATGAACAAATGTTACATTATATTTATTTACAAAGTTGTAGTCGTCGTGCTGTGGTCAATGGTGATGATGATGAAATGGTCTGAAGGTCACAAGATCCGATCACGAGGGGGAAAGTTCAGGTCCAAGGTCTACGTTCTGTACCTAGGTTATTCTTGTCTTACCACATCCATTTCTCTCAGTGTGAAAATATAACATCGAATGGTTCTTGTAATGTAAACCTTTGACCCACTTCTCCCATCGCTGCATCAAAGCCTCCGGCTGACCAATGCAATCGAATGCTGCAATGCATGATAGGCCACTCAGTGCAGCAGGTGTCGTCGGCATTTTCCCTCAGATTTCGTCGACAGGTTTCCCACAGAAAAAACTCACCATGTACCTTTTACACTACTGAGAATGAATGTTCTTATTCATTTGTCCTCGTCCCCATTTTGTAGTGTCAGAGTCCAGGAGCCATGTTCCCGAAGCCATCGTTAGGTTAACGATGTCGTTAAAACTGGGAAAATGCATAGCGTAACGACATCGTTAACCTAACGACGGCTTCGGGAACATGAGCCCAGACCGATAGAATACAGCAAACAAACGGGATGATTTCACTCACACAGTGGTAGTCATATCATCAATTAAAGGACAGTACTTGTGGTGTTGTTTGTAAGTGGCAGATGGCAATGAGTTAATCACCAACCATACTGAAGACTGACAGGTCTATGCTAACACTTCTGCGATTTCTGAAGTAATTGACAACAGCTGGCAACTTTTGGCTTATGCTGTCTAGGATTGACTCCACCAGCATGGGGAACTTGTGTCCTATAACACATGAATGGAAGTAAACGTCAGAATGGACAGAACTACTTGGGTAAAGCCAAGTAGGCCTAATTCGTACAACCTAGATGAATCAGTACCTGTAGAACTCCACTTGTCCAACATAAAAGACAAGCTACATATCATATATACCCCAATTTCCAGTTCTAGAGGCCATGTATGCCGATCGAATTCAATTTTCCTAAAGCAAATTGTTGTGGTAAAGGTTGAAGGTTGGTATTGACAAGAAGAGAGAGAGGTTTCTCGGACTTTTGTCTTTTTACAAATCCCTTCATCCCACAACAGTGAGTTAACAATCTTTAATTTTCTCTTTACAACTGAGCCAGCTTTACTTACAGTTCTCTTCAAACAAACAAGTTTGTAACAGAAATCCTGAATTGATTCATTAGCAGTGGCAATGTTGCTTTGCTGCCTTATGGAAGGAAATTTCCTCCAAACCAGAAATTTCTTGCAAATCTAGAGCGGTGTATACTGAGTACCACACACCAATTTCTTCAGGTTCCCATTATTTGATTCAAAAATGAAGGGAGATGTCTCAAAAAATGGTCCAAAGTCCTTCACCGCATCAACCAGATGTGTTAACTGATGGATATTGAAAGTGCTGTGTTCTTTCCAATACAGTTCTTCCATTAGAATCATGAATTTGCACATTGCAACATGAATTACTGGCAGGCGATCCCTCTTAACAGATTTCTGAAGGAGCTTGTATACAGAATCACTCAGGAGAAATAAATGCTTTGAAAATTTCAGAGGTAATACACCAGAAACAACATGGACCCATAGTAGAGGAGAAAATGTCGTCCAGTTTTCACAAGGAAGATTGCGTAACCGTACCGACTCGTTCCAGACCGAGCAGTTACAACACAATACAATATACTATCAATTCCAACCATGAGTGGCATTTAAAAAATAAAGGTGAATAATTAACGGTGCACTGCCACTGCAGAAAGTAAACTCTAAACCCAGGTCCGTTGCATACGTTTTAGAGAATCCTTCTTGGAAACAGTTTCACCATTCTTTTCCTTACGCTTTTCCTTACTGTATTTTAACAAACGCTGATGATTGTGTACACTTCGGTTGATTCAACTCCTCCGTCAGTTTGCCAATATCAGTTTGCCACTTCACTTAGCCTCAGAAATTCAATACGGTTTGTCATGAATTTTAATTGTTTCAAATGTCGCTTTTTCTGAATATAATGTTGCCTCTAGACACATATTCAAGTCGCTTTTTCAGTTGTCGTTTCTTCGGAGTAAGTATTACCTGGCAAATACAGTACGGACTGAGATATGTCAATTGCAATTCCGTCTTGCGACAGTTTTGCTGCAAATGGAGAAAATCCTCTTCAGAAACAAGGCAATCAACAGATTTGACATTGACAGAATTTTCATTTTGTGTATTGGGCACTGGACCATCACAGTCAATTCCATAAGCATCCATTTCCCTAGCCGGCAAATTTTCACCTACACTCCTTTCGCAGTGTCTTCTCACTCGTACCTATCGTTCATAGACACTGCTTACAATAGCCAGATTCCCGCCGATTTACCGCATGGTGGCAGCACTAGTCAGCGGCCAAACAGCGCGGGAAACAGCGCCGGCGTTGCTCCGTGCTTCGGCCTGTTTACACGATCAATCTGTATGAAACAGAATCATCTCGCATAGAGCGCCGTTATCCACTTTTTTTAGCGATGTTTCAAATCAAAGGCACGAGCTAAACACTGAAAAGTGAAAAGTGACACTGCATGCTGGACACGGCGGGGGGCAGCCATTGCTGTTGTTGTAGACTAGTCGTGCTACGTCATAATGCAACATTCCCATATAAAATGCTTTACGACGAGTGACCAGTCTGCCGCGGTTGTCAAGGACGCTGACAGTGAACCAATCAGAAAATGTTTCATGTATTTCGTTAGTTACGCTGACGCCCTCTAGTGGTAAATCGGCAGGAATCAGGCTATTGTAAGCAGTGTCTATGAACGATAGGTACGAGTGAGAAGACACTGCGAAAGGAGTGTAATTTTCACCATCATCAGCATTAAAAAAACGTTCACTTATATGAGCCCTAGACGATCCGGAAAGAGAAATGACACCTTCAATGTACAGCTGCATCGATGTGCTACCATTCATAGATGATAAATCAGGATTGTTCCAATCACTCTGATGAATGCTGATGTTTCTTTGCAGATGTGGGAGGAAGAATATTGAAGTGCTCAACGTTGAGTATCATTGTTTACGTCAAGCATCCCCTGTTCTTCCGTAATAAAAGTGAAATAGCCAAACGCTTGTACAGCCGTGCGCTGATTGTGGACTGGGCGTCCACGAATCATGTATTGCTCCCTCTATTCGATCCACGATTAGTGTTTATGAAAGCTTCACGTCATTGTTTTCAGTACCACGATCAGGACGAACACTCGATTGATTTCCATATGTTGCAGTCGCAGAGGTAAAGCGTTGTAGTACTGTGGATGCCAGGTTGTTGGTAGAAGGTTACATGATATACTATCTGCTTCCTACATTTCATGCGGTGAGCTTGCTCATTTCCGTTTGTGACCCGCTTTTGTTTGTCCTTTAAAGTCCGAAAATAAGTACGCAAAGATTCTGTAACAGAAACAATAAAGGATTAGTTTCTCTAAGTCTTTCCTCCAATCACACTGTAAATCAGTATGTACAATGCACTGTACTAAGTAGCTTTTTTGGGTGGGAAAATATACATGTAACCTGCCAAAAGAAGTGATTAACAATTTAGGGCATTAGGTGTTGTTAAAGAAACAATGCTGTCGACCGTCTTGGCCATTTTGCTGCCAATATGCTCTGTGTTCCCATACCTTGTAAATATGTTTTCATTACCAGGGAACACCGATTTTTTTTTACATCTGGGGTAAACAGTTTCTTCATGTCTGCCGTTGTGAAACCTCCTACTTGTGGACGGATAATGGATGTAAGGTAAACACGGCTTTAGAATATACCTAAACCCAACTTACTTGACAGATAATGGTACTGACGTTTCCTGTGGAATTCTGGGCTCATCGCTATCTTCCACCACCTCTTGCACACCGTTCTAATTCTCATGAATGAAGTATTCACTCCCTCTTCAATCCTCCATTGCGTTAACCAAAATGACCTCAAGCAATTCGCGAGGTAACATTCCTATCTGAAATGGATTATTCGGTTACCCATAACATGTATTTTCCAAGACATTAAGCAATTATGAGTAAGCGAATCATCATAAGATATTCATTGGATTTGACAGATGCCTTTTTAAAAGAAAATATCACTCATATGCCATAACCTCTTTGCGGCTCAAACAAGGCTCCATTATTTTCTATAGAACATACCATACCATAAAAATCTTGTGATCGGCGAACTGATTACCGCTGTCAGAAAACACTTACATTACATGTGCCTGTGGCTTCAGTGGTGCTTCGTACAGAGCTGTGCTCAACAGAGATTCTTTTAACCATCTTGTCAGCTGGGTTTTCATAAACCTGAATTAAACTGAGGTTGTCCATATCCTGCAATGCACAACTTGGGGTTGTTTGAAGGTTCTTAATCCATTTTCATCGATAAAAGCTGCTAGTAATAAGCTGATCAAAATATATGTTCAGTGACCTGTTTGGTAATATAATTCTATGAATCAAGATAAAAAATTGCCTCCAGCAGCAGATTTTATGTAAATGTGTTCAAGTTATGAGCTCATCCCATCCGATGACAAATGCTACTTTTCCTTTTGAATTAAGTTCACTTCTTGAAGTTTCTATTGGCTGTCAGTTGAGTGGTGGGGACCTACTTCATGGTAAATATGCCCGCGCACGGCCCAGTCATTAGCCAATTTGACGCAACAGCGGGCATGTAGTGATGCCTTGCACTTCGAACTTGATGGATTTAAGCACTGAATGTCATTGCATTGGCAGACTCCTTTTGGTTTCAGAACAGCTGGAATCAAAGCCATTGATGAGCCATCAGCATTGACAATGTACTGGATGTTCTGTTCCCTACCACACACATCAACATTTTCAATGTTCCTTGCAGAATAAGTGCATGGAAAATTTAAAAAATAATCCAATGACTGATTGAAATGAACAGATGCTATAAATATNTGTAGAGATATATCCATGGTTCAATAGTATCTACTGATGCCACAATACTAAACTTGCAACTGGTCCCTCATCGTGTACCGGTATTGTTGGTTTTTGTCACGCAGTAAAACTCAATGGCCAAAAAACACATAAAGAATTCAGGAAAACTAACTCTGCCTAAGGCTGGCAGGCAGGTATCGGTCAAAGTCTTGATCCAATATGCATAGAATAATTACCGCGCATTTCAGTCTCTTTCTGCGAAACATACCTGGCTGGTGAGGAGCTGCATCCCGGTATGCCTTTTGTTCTAGTTTGGTGTGAGCTGTTATGTTCTCAACCCGGAATATGATTTCATTTCGTTGGTGTCCACCATGCGGATTTTGTAATTCAAGCCACTCTTGTCCTTGCTAGCTATTATTCCAATCTTTGCCCTCTCGTAATTCAGTCCTTTCCCATGAAGTTTACCTCTCTTGTTTATTCTTGCCTAAAAGGATTGAATGACCCAAGTTCAAAATTTATTCTTAGTGAATATCAATGAAATGAGCACTGCACAATGTGCTATGCAAGAGAAATTCCTTATGTCCAACATCTCACCTGATATTACATTGCAATTTTCGTTGCATATCCAAAACCTCAACGGCCATAGTGAGACTAAAGCATCCATCAAAAAGACTGGTCATCCTATCAATGTGTTTTAGAGTGATAAGTTCGAAGTATGACAGAGTTTAGATTTCTTACAAGTTTAGAAAAAAATATTCCTTTTTATCGTAGAGCATAGGCATTTAATATGAATCAGTAATTGTGGCATCTACAATGTGGTATTCTGAAAAAGGTGGACCACGACATGTTGTTTACTTACGTCAAAAAAAACTACTTGTCCAATGGAGTAGTTTGGGAGAGGATTAGCATGGCGGTGACTTTTCACCATTTTATCAGTGGTCCTGGAGTTCAGTTCCTTAGCAACAGAATGGACATTCCTCCCAAGCATTGCACTCTGAAAGCGTGAGATAAGGATGATCACAGATGAAAGAAGCCGACGCTTGCCAAGTATTTGTGAATAGAATGTGCTTATATGAATATGACAACGCCAGTATCAAGAACAATGTGTGAACCAAACCAGATACGGTAATGGTTCAAAATGCTATCCTGCATGCACAAAAGTTTGGTTGGTTTACAAAGTTTGATAGTTTGCAAAGCAGGAACATTATCCTTCTTCATCAAATACATCATAATCATAAGGGGCACAGTCCGCGTGAGCTACTGCGAAACTAATGTATTAGGCCAGCCCTGCATACCACGATATATAAATACACACAGCACACCTGGATGACCTAATTTCTGTCCGCAGTGAAGTACACCTGACTGCGGACAAGATTTTGCAGTAGCTCATGCGGTGTGTGTCCCTAATGTGGAAATCGGGAATTTATAATTATATCAAAACACCTCCGTTGATGGAGAGTCAAATCTGCAACTATTAAAATTGTGAAACAGGTTCTCCAAGGAACTTACAGAATGCACGATGACAGCGGTTGTTGTAGGTCCTCTCAACATTGCTAAACTTTTCTACCCAATCATATTCTGTGTCATCTCCAGTGCTGTTTTCAAATCTCATCATGTCCTTCCCATGTTCCATGGGATCTTTCACACTGTAAACAAGAAGGAGTTGCTTATTTGAGATTTTGGAGTGCCAAAATAAGTGAACCAGTAGAAATAAGCCGAAAAGTTCTCAGTCCCTGAAGAGTTGACCCACTCCTCACCCTCACAATAACGAAGAAGCAAATAGCAGCAATACACAGGCAAGACCAAAAGTTCATCACAACTGTTGCCAAAAGGAAGTCGCAAACATTAAACAATCTAAAGTTCTTTTATCACAAGGCTCCTAAAGTATACCAGGTCGTACCTGAAGATAGGTAGAATTCATCCACCTGTACATTCACGTACACCGATGCACATGGGATGCACATCTACTCTCGGTCGAGCTGAGGCCGGCGTGTGTGCCTTCTCGAAGTGCACGAAGTCTGTAAATAAAGTGTCTCTTTAAATAAAACCATGGCTCGAAAAAGATGGTCATGAAACCCAGTTTTACATTGGATTGGATCCCTGCTGTCTACAGTAAAAGGTGATTCAGGAAGGATGCACCCATTCAAAGAAACAATGGTTCTCATTTCCTTGCTATTGCCAACAAAGCTTTGGATTGTGTTTGTTGTGAGGAGACCCAAATTTTGTGGAACTCAAAATTACCTTTCCCTGACTTTGTGGATGCCCTGGAGAACTGGTTATGACTTTGATGCCATGTCTGAGGAACTCTGATTTGAATTTCCCCTTGTACTCACTACCATTGTCAGACTGTACAATCTCGGGATAGCCAAAGACATCAAATATGCGTGATGCACAATCCCAGACTTCTGCAGCAGTCAAGGTCTTTAGGGGTCGAAGCCACAGGTATCTGCGGATTAATAGGTAATACAAAGTTCATTGCATCAACAGATTCTTTTCTATCTCAATGACAAAAAAGTGAGTGGGTGGTGTTTTCGTTTAAAGGGGATGCAGGACATATCATTGAGGTCACTTGGTTAAGTGCCCCCCCCCCCAAAAAAAAATAAGAGAAACAGATACCTTGAAAAGATATCGACAATGCTGAGAACAGCTTTCCAGATGTCTTCCCCCTTATTCAATTCTGGCATCAGCGTCGCATCAATGTGGAACCGCTCGTTTGGTTTTTTTGGGCGGTGATTGGTTGGATTGTAGGGGCTTATTATTGAAAAGTGGTTTCCTCACATTGTGCAGACTTTTAAGTTAACGTGTTTACCGCACACTGCCTCCTCGATACCACGTGCTGAATTTAGCACTCTCTGCTCATTTGCATGTCGAATAAAAATAGCCGCCCTACACGTGTTCTTGTTATTGCGTGAAACGTCATCGTTTCCTGCCGGGGGGCACTTTGTGCACAGGGACCAGTTTGTGTAGCTAACAATCGTACATCCAGTATGGCCGCTGTAACTCACTATTATGTCCAACCAGATGTGCACATGGTCCATGGACCATTTCATTTCATCACTGCTTTCCTCACTCGACATGTAGTCCAGTTGTTCACGTTTAGGCAAGTCAAAAACTTCATCTAGCATAACGAACTCCAACTCATTCATTTGGGGTTTCAATGACAGAAATCATACTGCCATTTCTTTGGGTTTCTTCACTGCCGTACGATCACAAATGGTTTTCAGCAACCCTGGAAAATCAACCTTAGTGATATTCTTGTCTCTACAGCCAAGAATCTGCCGCCACTTTCTCTTCAATGGTGCATGAACTAGAGGGACAACAACCATGTATGTATCTGTGTCCGGAGAGCTTTGGTCTTGGTTGTTTTGGCAGTGTAGAGCCACACTCTACTGTCACTCTCCTCGTGGTTTGCATTGTACACCTTCCTAATGCCTAGACAGTCCACAGAAAATGTTGCATCTGTGTTCTCCTATACCGCCACCACAAAAGAACTGTATACCTATATGGGGGTAATTTTTAACTGACTCTCAAGTACTGAACACCAGTATTTCGACAAAAAGGCACAGAGTTTCGGTTTGCATTCACGATCGGACAGAAACTCCTGCCACTCAGAACTATCAGGCAACTTGGCATTCTCCTGGGCCGACCGCCAGCCCACGAAACTCCGATAGCACTAACAGGGTCTAAGAGAGAAATTCTGTAATGGTAAAAGCCATTGCATACCTCTCTGTTAGGCACTGTTAGTGCTATCGGAGTTCCGTGACGGCCCGCCCTGAATGTCCTCTGTTGTTACTCCTGCACCATCCTGGGATGCATCACGTCTGGCACGTTCGATGTCTTTTAGACTCAAACCATGTCGACCAGGATCATCAAAAACAACACATGTACTTCCGTAGCCCTTTTGCTAAACCAAGAGTATATCCACCTCTTCATTAATTGGTTTGCGTAGTCACTTAATGTGTTGGATGAACTCACAGGCCTGCCAGCAATCATGAACATTCCATCCAAAATGACAGCTTCTGGAAAGAAAATGCTAATGTTGTAAACAACTGGAACTTTATCATGATTACCTTGGCTACTGCTGTCATGTTGTTGTATTTTTGTTCGTCGGTTTTGTCATGTATTGTACTTGTTAGTGAGACATCCTGTATGCAACTCTCTACTCTAGTCTGTATGGTGGCGCCGCCACGTGGTTGAGTCCGAAGGTAATAATAAAACACATGGCCAGATGGCTGTACACTCTGAATGAAGTTGTCCGGTTTGTCCCTTTGTTGGGGCCCTTATAACTAGGGGTCAGACAGGTTTGGTCTGGATTTTGGTCCTGGACTGGTGCAGCTGGTTTTGGAGAGTACTGCTTGTCTAAGAAATTGGTTGCATTGGCTTTGGTTCCCTTCAGTGGCATCAAATTTGGCTGTGCAATCGCTCTTGGGATCTCGCAGATTTGCCCCACATCAGAAACAGGCTTGTTCAAGGCTTCATCTCCGTTTGTAATGCATTGCTTCCAGACTAAGATATTTCATCTGTTGCTTTTGTTTCTGTTTGCTGTGTTTCATGGGGGCAGATGTTATGAGGTTCTTCTTCTTAAGGATGTCGGTCTTGCTGCTCTTGTTCAAGATGCTGAACTCTAGTGCTCTAGTGATTTTTGTCCAATCTGATGGTATTCAAGCAAGTCAGTTCTCTGTTCTTTGCTTGCAAGTTTACCTGTGAAAATGTGTTTCAATCCATTATTGCTGGTTTCATCTACGTTGTAATCAAATGGATTGACACAAGTGTTCTTGAACTTCATTTGGTACTGTGAGATGTTACGAAGTACTTGGATGATACTAGGCGAGAAGTCAAGGAATTTACTGTGAGATGTTACGAAGTACTTGGATGATACTAGGCGAGAAGTCAAGGAATTTCCTATCAAATTTGTGGTGTTGAAGTTGTTTATCAACCTTCTGAAACCAGGTTGCTCAATAAGGTAAGTATCTAGACTTGGCAACTACATACCGGTAGTCATCATCAGGAATGGAAAGAGCACTTTTAACATCCTTATTGATGGTTGTCTCATGAGGCTCATCCAATGCATGCGAGTAGAATGGTACCCCTTTCAGACTAACGGCAAATCCATCTTTCTGCAGATCGCTGAGAATGCTTGATGGTATTATTCAGAGATCGTACAAATAATGCGAGGATAGTTCTGGTGATCAAACGCATGAAAGACAGAAGCGATCTTCTTGACATGGTTGAGGCAAGCATTTATTAATTGCCAGTTGTCACTACGTACTGCAATCCACAACCCAATGTACATGGTGCAGTCTTCATGCAGAAACCTGTTCCAAAATTTGAAGGTCTCGCTCTTTGATGACATTTCCTGAGTGAATTTGTCGAACTCGTCGCATAAACCATCAATAGAATCTTTGAGTTCTCTTTCTCTCATCAGGAAGTGTTGCACACCCTCACAATCACTAGTTGGGTTTTCTGGGAATATGTCGATACACTTCTGTATCTTAGACTAGATCTCCTGTATCAAAACAACATCCTGAATCACTAGGCCTACTGGGATTATCTCGCCATTTTAGGAAGGCACTGATCTGGCGTCTGTAGATGGCTTCCCATACCTGAAGTATAAAATCCTGGTTATGGCGAAATATGTGACCAATATTCTTCTTACTTTTGGCACCTGACACCCCCATCAACTCAGCGTCTTGGTAGATTTTCAATAACACTTTTTGGAAGTTCAGTAACGTGGGAAATTCCCCAAGAAAAGGATAGAGAAAGTCGAGCTGTGACGCAAGTTCATTCATACCTCAAGGAGACGAGATATTGATAGGTTTTGCGTCTCCAGTGGTGGCAATGACTGGCTTATTCAATTTCCCCTTTTCCTCAATCATTGCCAGGATGTCAAGCAAAGTGTCTTTGTTGTCAGCTGGCTGGGGTAGTATATCCCATAAATGTAGTGGATTGTACTGTCCCTCCATCTGTGAAACATCATGGAGTACAGAATAAATAATCTTCTGGCCTTTTCGGATGTCCTCTATTTTGGTAAGACTTTCTTTTTCCAGTGTACACCCAAGGAAATTTTGTTAAATTCAAAATCTTATTGTAGTCACTTTTACTGGAAGTCAGAATGACAGGCAAATTCCACAAGTATGTATCTATGAGGTGATGTCAAAAAAGTTGGTAACAGATCAAGTTTTAGCGATCCGACCAGGGAATGGCGGGAGGGGCCGCTTAAAATATCATTTACGTACCTCCTCATGGATCCAGCAAAAAACCTACCAATGGCGTCAAACCTTTGTAAGTGCTCTCTTAACAAGTACCGATGTCAAATTCCTGAGATAATGCAAAAGAAACTGGAATTTGTCTGAGCTTTTTATTTAGAGGAGAGCTTAACATACTATGTGTCAACATTTTAATTCAATTGTTTGGCAGCCCAGCTTGAAAAGTTCAGGATATTCATCAGTAATGTATTCTATATTGGGAAGGAAAAAGGAAGAACAATTAAAAAAATAAATTTATTTCAGTATCACTACAACCATACACAAAACTTATGTATTGCCATGTTGGAAGGCTAAGAATAAGGGATAGGCCAAGGAAACTGCCTGATACCAAACTGCATTTTATCTGGCAACCTGATCACAAAAATGTCTAACACAAATTACAATTCTATACTACCGGTACATAGATGATCCATTTCATCTCAGACTGTAAATCCAAGTGTCTTGCATAAAACGATCTAGATTGTTGGGTGGTCTGGGTTGGTCTGGTTGTCCGGTCATTTTTATTTCTGGTTTGGTCTGGTTGGGTTGCCTTTGGTCTCCATTCGTTCGTCGATGAAGTTGACGGTTGTCACGTTGTCACGTTTCTAACGTTGTCACACGTGTCTCTCGGCGCCGTAGCAGGACCTCTTCACTCGGACTTCCCAGATCAATGCTGTCACCTTCGAGATCAGGTAGGTAATTTGGGTCTTCTTGATCTGTGGTGGATTCTCCTTGGGACAGCTCCTTCGGTGTACAAAGCAAGTGGAGTCTCACTGCTCAAGATATCATCATTTCTTGAATGTAATTTGCCATGGTGAAATCAGACACGTTGTCTTTAACATTGACATTTCTTCCATTTAGCAACATTACTCCAAATCAAAGTCAGTAATTGGGCCAATTATGGGTTCTCATTTCTCGGGAAGTATGCTGTCATGACCTGATGTAAAACCACTTCGTAGGGGGTTGTGTTCTCTATCGCCAGAGTGATAGAATTCTTATCTCCCTAGGCAGCTTTAATCTGCCTTGCCTGGCGTTCTTCCTCGTCATCTTCCTCAGAACAACATGCAAGTTGTATGCCAAACATTATGGAGCGAGTCGACTTCTTCGGTCGTCCAATACAGTCGGAATTCTTCGACTGGCCTACTTTGCTCTTCAGCAAATCCAGTAGTTTCTTGCGCCGGTTTTGGCTGTTAGAATCGTTGGATACTTCAAGGATCGGTCCATGGTTTGCCGAGCAGTGGCCGAATCATCTCGGCAGAACTGGCGCAGCAACACCTTGTCGCCGAAAGCTACCACCCCCATGTCATGAAGTTGTTCGTTTGTCAAGAGTTCCACTACTGTGCCATCGACCTGGAAAAAGACGATTCTTTAAAATAACTTGTCTTCTCTATAGAAGCCATTGCGACAACGTGTCGAAGTGCATTTTAGCAAGAGAATACAGAGATTCTACGTATAAGCCCCAATGCCATTTCATACAAAAATCAAACTCATTTTCCAGATTCACTTGTTCTGAAGGGTTAAGTACATGGATAGTCATTGCTTGTGCCAAAGGTTCGGCGTACACTAGGCCTAGTAGCTTTCGAAACAGCCTTCTATATTGCGCCAATTTGTTGTTCATAGGCCAGACTTCAAGAAATGTATCCTTAAAAGGGCACCTATGAAATATTTTACTCAAGTGATGATTCTTTTTTTTTAAATATAGCAGGTGATCAGGGAGATTGGGTGCCCCCTCCCCCAAATTTTCACATACATGTACTATTGAATTTATTTCCTTATTGGTCTTGAACGCATCTACAACAGCTTGATTCACACCTCTTGAAATTGCGTAAATCTAACAAATGAATTGTCTGCCGTCTTTGGCCAGAAATTAATAACATCAACATAAATAGCTTCTGACTTAGCCGTTTTAAATCCAGCTTATTGGCTGTAGCCCACTGTTCTAGCAATTGTAACATAACTGTTACATCCCAGCGCAGGCCTTTTGTTGAACACTGACTTCAGGAATTTCTTCACCAATAAATGCTGACCAACTGGTTGACCGTCACATAAAATAATATTGGACAGCGCAGACCGAGTAGAATTTAAGGCACTATAACCTAGTCCCTTAGCTGATCATCACCTTCAAAAAGTTCCGTCAAAAACTCTAACACAGAATTTACATCGGGGTAGAGTAAATCAACTTTCCTCCTGGCAAAATGCGTGCCACCTTTGGAAATATGACTGATATTGTAGCTTTGTTCCATCTCTCCATGCTTCCTTAAGATAGTCGGCGACTTTGCTCGAAATGCCCTTACTCGTGAACGATCGCCGGACAATACTGTCGCCAGCAAACGTAGTTTTCTCCCCAAAGGGTGTTGTATCATTGGATCCTGCGTAAGTGCTAGATGCTAGACAGTCTACGTGCAAAATCTGCGGTTGTTGAATCAGCATGTCCATTGCTCTCGAAAACCAACTCTGTGTGGGCCACACCGTTAACACCAACAACGCTGTGGCCTGGTCTCTTTTTGGAGGACTCGCCCCATCACACTGGAAGCAGAAAATATATAGGAATAAATCTCCCGCCACGGCATGGTGAAAGCATCAATGCATTTATTCCACGGAGAAAAGTATGAAAAAAATAAAAATATAAAATGAAAAATAAATGTCCCTTATGGGCCACCGTAGATTGTGGCCGTTGGACACGATATACATTTTTTTTCGCGCTTTTGTATTTTCCCACTTTTTCACGAGAATCATCCTTTTCGTATTAAAAACAGTGCGCGTTTCGACTGCCGGCCGGCTACCCAACCCTAACTCCATTTCTTTTCTTTCTCCTGTCTTTTTATGGAAGGGAAGGTAGGACAGAATTACCAATCACTTGCAGAAGGTGCTGTCACACCCTGATAACCATAGCAACCGACTCTGGGTGTAGACACTCATTACGCAGGACCTTACAAAAAACCTTTTGAAAAAAAACAAAAAAAAACAAAATGTATCAATAGTCCAGTGGCTGAGGGGGTTTTCGTAGAAAAATTTTGTCCCCTAAGTTACTCTTTATATTATTGAAGTCCACCACCTAGGGTGTCAGAAAATTTTGGTTAGCCTTTTGGGAACCCGGCAATAACTGAGAAAATCACGATCATTTGTTGGGAGTTGGCGGCAAAACTGAGGCTCCGATTTTGGGGTAGGGGAAATGCAAATGGGGATATCTTGACAGGTTGTGACATAGTGTAATGTAGTCAATTCTATTTAGCTGTTTCTAGCCACACTCCCTACATGAGAAATACTCCTTTCATTCAATAAAATCACCCGGACACTGGAGGCTGAGAATTTCAACATAGTCCAGTCCTTGGATAAGTAGGCATGAACTAAGACTTGTTTCATGTTGCTCAGTTAGTGTTTCAGCCAGGATTTGAAAAAGGCAGGGCAGAGACGCCTCCATTCTCAAAAAGGCAGGGTGCCATGATAGCCCATGCCCTGCTTTGGTTCTCAGCTACCAAGGCCCAAGGGCATACTCTCATGACGCAAGTCTGACTCTGATAGTCTTCACACCAATGGACATTTTCTGCTTCGAGGATCAAAGGATTAAATCACAACAGTAGGTGTATGTACTGTGAAAAAAAAAACTTCAAGGAGAATGCTGATCATGCTGACTCTGAGCAAAACGTAATCTAGGCCTATACAATGTAAGTTGATTACAGTCATAGTGATCAAGGGGTTAAAACTTCAAATGTGGTCAGGTTGGAAAGGGTTAAACAGGACGTATTTCCAAAAACAACTAATGCCAATCCCTTGTAAAAACCCAATAAATGCAGCTGAGTATCAGATCCATGGTCCTCTAGCCATGCTAGCATTTTCCCGCCAAAAAGATCGTCAATACATGCGGCCGAAAGGCCCGTGGTCTGAAGTAAGATCAGTCATTCAAGTAAATATCTGTGTAGTGGAAAGAAATTGGCAAACGAATTTGGTATGACTGGAGAGAGTACACTTTCTGGATTACAGCCAAATAAATTGATGAAGAATGCAGGCACACGTTTGGGAGAAATGGACTTGGAAATACAACGATCTCCTGTCAGATTGAAATGCTGAAGTCGCGGCTCTATCCAAAGTTTCATGCGATTCTTCATGTGAACACTGACTCGATTCCGGACTCGGTTCAAGTGATACGTCGCCTCACCTCTTGAAATAAACATTCCATTGTGTTTTGCTCACTACTGTTACTAACGACAGCCTGATGAAGTTGTGCTGGTTGCCTTTTTGTCGGCATGTTTCATGTATTTCGTTGACTTGACGTTTCCCATGTGATTCGATCGGTATTGATCGCAGCGCCACATACACCAATGGCAATCCAATTACGGCAGGAAATGTAACTAAACCAACCTCGGCTGCTTTATTTGGCACCTATTCTAAACACTGCCACGAGTGCACTTGAGGTAGTCTGCAGGTGAGGTTCAGGCTGTTTGCATGTTGGTGCTGTCTCGACGTTGATGCGACTTGGGTTTTGCGCGGGAATTGGATTGAGAGTATTAAACACAGTATCAACGACCTTTGTAAGGCATAGTTAGTTGAAAAGGCATGGTTATAGTGCAGAAAAGGCATTCTTGCCTTCAAGTGAAGGCAGGGGTGGTCAGAATTTAGGGCAGGGCGTTTTTTCCTGTTAAAAAGGGCAGTAGGGCGGACCATAGGCAAGGCAGGGCGCCGCGCCCTGCTATTCCGCTTTAGCTGAAACACTAATTGATAGCCAACACATAGGCCTAGCCCGCCTTGGCCCACATCCATACCCCAGCCCAGGTGACAGACACACTCCAGCATGCTTTATTACTTGCATAGGCCTACCATATTGCAAGTCAACGATGAGTCTATTTTATTACATGTGAGTGTGTGCATGCACACTGTGACTGCGACTACTACTAGGCCTACACTGAGACACTCTCATACTACTCTCAGCATGGAGGTATAAAATAAGGTAGGTTCTAAACCTTGGAACCATGAAACCATGAAACCAGCCAGGAAACTATGGAATCACCCAGAAAACCATGAAAATACCCAGGAAACCATGGAACCACCCAGGAACCACCCAAAATATCCTTATTCTTAAACATGACATGACATTAGCTATTTTCCAATTGCTATGGAGGTAAAAAGCATGTATGATTATCATCAAGCACAGACGGTGTGTCGCACCTTGGATGAGGCATACCATCCCAGTCCAACACAAAATGACTGTGCTGATACTAATGCATAATGCAAACATGCTGGTCTCAGTTATTTTATACTATTGATGGTGAACACTAGTGTAAACAAATCATAATTTAGCCTTCTCAGAAAGATTAGCCTTCTCAGTATAAACAACAAGGGGTCAATGAGGTTCCCAGAAACCCAGCACATTTGGTCTCAGGCATTGAGATCATGCCGAGCTTCAGTCGCAGAGCTGACTTCAGAGTTGGCAAGGAGTCCGAACACCAGGGCGCCCTGCATGATTAAGAATAAGATTGAATCTGCAGCCAGAGTCAAGAGCATCAAGAGTGCAATATCATGATGGCTGTCATCATAAAGACATTAATGTCTTAATATGCTGTCATGTACTAGTATTTAGGCCTAAAACCACTTGACCTGTTTGTACAAGTACAAAGTAGTCCATCACTTTGTTTTGTCATTTCGTCATTTTGCTGTTTTGACAAAGCCGGAATAAAAGTATAAAGTGTTTTTCACATTGAACTGGCCAAAGGTACTTGGCTGACCTCGTGTCACTAAATTCTAATGGCATGATCACAAATAATAATGTTACACAACCCTCGGCAGCCAGTGTCATGGCTGAACAGCTTTGGCTGACACCATGAAAGAGCTATAATCTTTTTTCAAGTCAGTGTTGTGCAACACCACTACCTCTTGGTAAATGTGATCTGGTCACATTCCTGAGTTCAACTAAGTACCTTTGGCCAGTTCAATGTGAAAAACACTTTAATTTTGGGTGGTTCCATAGTTTCCTGGGTGGTTCCATAGTTTCCTGGTTGGTTTCATGGTTTCATGGGTGGTTTCATGGTTTCATCGTTCCAAGGTTTAGAACCTACCATAAAATAAGGGGGAGTGAGAACTTCGTATACCTGTGAGAACTGTAGGGTTGGTGTTTGGATAGCGATTAACAAGCGGCTCTTATCAGTGCTTGTGTCAACATCGGTACCTCACACGCAGTCTTTTATGTTCGGCAGTGCGTTCTCCATCTTATTTTATACCTCCATGCTCTCAGGTAGGCTATCACTATCAGGCTATGTGCCTGCAGGATCAAAATATAGCATCAAAAAGCTACTCATGTTCAAGTCATCTGGTTATATACATATTTCAAACTATGAGCAAAGCGTAGATCTTAAAATAAACAAGTATTTTTACAACTTACTCTCATCATGTGCCGACAAAACACGCTTGAAAACTTTGACAGCTGTCAAACGCAAAAGTACACACGCGGAACAAATTTCCCGGGAAAGTTACTTCATGATTATATCGATAATGTGGTGACGTCAAAAAAACAGGTTTGTAATAGAAATCCTGATTTGATTCATTAGCAGTGGCAATGTTGAGAATGGCCAGAAGACGAATTGTTACATGTACGGTATCTGTGTGTGTTTCACCAAATGTGAAGTTGCGGCTTATTCTATCCAATATCAACACCTACCTGAATCATCTGCGTGCAAAGCCTCCTGTCCAACATCTGGTTGGTCAATCAGTTCTGCATCAATAGCATCTATGCCTTCTCGATCATTGTTTGATTCATTACAATCATCGTCGTCATATAACCCCAATTTCCAGTTCTAGAGTCCATGTATGCTGATCGGAGTCACTTTTCCCAAAGCAAATTGTTGTGGTAAAGGTTGGAGGTTCGTTTTGATAGGAAGAGAGAGGTTTCTTGCACTTGTGGGATGAAGGGATTTTGTAAAAAGACACAACAGTGAGTTCACCAATCTTTATTTTCCCAATACAGCTGAATTGATTCATTAGCAGTGGCAATGTTGCTTTGCTGCTCCATGGAAGGAAATTTCCTCCAAACCAGAAATTTCTTGCAAATCTAGAGCGGTGTATACCGAGTACCACACACCAATTTCTTCAAGTTCCCATTATTTGATTCAAAAATGAAGGCAGAATGATGTATATCTCAAAAAATGGTCCAAAGTCCTTCACCGAATCAACCAGATGTGTTAACTGATGGATATTGAAAGTGCTGTGTTATTGGTATTGGTCAAAGTGTTGATCCAATATGCATCGAAGAATTACCGCGCATTTCAGTCTTTTTCTTTGAAACATACCTGGCTGGTGAGGAGCTGCATCCCGGTATGCCGTTTGTTCTAGTTTGGTGTGAGCTGTTATGTTCTCAACCCGGAATGATTTCAGTTCGTTGGTGTCCACCATGCGAATTTTGTAATTCAAGCCACTCTTGTCCTTGCTAGCTATTATTCCAATCTTTGCCCTCTCGTAAATCAGTCCTTTCCCATGAAGTTTACCTCTCTTGTTTATTCTTGCCTGAAAGGATTGAATGACTCAAGTTCAAAATTTATTCTTAGTGAATATCAATGAAATGAGCACTGCACATTGTGCTGTGCAAGAGAAATTCCTTATGTCCAACATCTCATCTGATATTACATTGCAATTTTCGTTGCATATCCAAAATCTCAACGGCCTAAGTGAGACTAAAGCATCTGTGGAAGTGAGGGTTTGCTTCCACAAGATAAAGGGGGTCCAGGCGAACAAGAAGACTTACGTCACTACTAAATCCTTTATTAATCTCAGCTGACACACAACTACAAATCGGCTACCTTCAGCATGTATCGCACTTCTACCCACCACGCATGCGCAAGGCGCACACCACGAACATGTGTCCTATGGGGTATCCCCCTTTGGGACAAACGGGGTCCCGGCGGAGAACTCGACCGCCACACATCCATCAAAAAGACTCATCATCCTATCAATGTGTTTTAGAGTAATAAGTACAAAGTATGACAGAGTTTAGATTTCTTACAAAGTTTAGAAAAAAATAGTCCTTTTTATTGTACAGCATAGCCATTTAATATGAAACACTAATTGTGGCATCCATTTCATTTCATCACTGCTTTCCTCACTCGATATGTAGTCCAGTTGTTCACGTTTAGGCAAGTCCGCAAAGGCTTTATGCAGCTTAAGGCCCGTTTCCACAGAAGCGGTAGCGCGAGCGTTTTGACGCTTCGCCCATTGTTTGGAAGCAGAGCGGCGGAAAATAACAAAAGATTTGACGCATCACGCAGCGTGAAACGCGTCTGTGGAAACGAACCTTTAAAGCCATAAAATCACGAGAGCTACTGTAGCCGTCGATTCACATTTTGGTTCGAACTCTCGTTGAAAAAGTCACATGAAAGTGGCATGCCTCTGTGCAACCAAGCACAAGTCCAAACCGCCCTGGTTTGGTTATTCCAACTCGGACAGGGAGGGACATGGGTAAAATAAGAAATAAAGAGAAGAACAACTGTTCTCCTGGACGTCCAGTGGCCAAATGCACTTTTATTTAGTCAAACACTTGCCAAGTCAATTACATAACATAATAATCATACAGGCCTATGGATCACTGAGTGCTCAGGTGACCAAGACAAACTCAAATAACCAAGAACTATAATAGAAATGGACAGCAAGGGCTTTGGGTACACCGCAGTATAGGCCTGATCAATTACAAACAGGGACTCAAATAACTTGAACTTGGAACAGCCTCCATGTGAAATAATCTGATTCATGATCGACTCTGACCACAACATTTGCATCTAACTTTTGCTAAGAAATTTTCTCGCATTTTTGTTCGAACAAAAATGTGAATCGACGGCTACGGTAGCTCTCGTGATTGTATGGCTTTAACGGACTCCAACGCATTCATTTTGGGTTTCAATGCCAGAAACCAAATTGTCACTTCTTTGGGTTTCTTCACTGCCGTACACCTGATCACAAAGGGTTTTCAGCAACCCTGGAAAATCAACCTTAGTGATATTCTTGGCTCTACGGCCAAGAATCTGCCGCCACTTTCTCTTCAATGGTGCATGAACTAGAGGGACAACAACCATGTATGTATCTGTGTCGGGAGAATAGATCAGAATTTTGGTCTTGGTTGTTTTGGCAGTAGCCGCACTCGGTCACTCTCCTCGTGGTTTCCATTGTACACCTTCCTAATGCCTAGACAGTCCACAGAAAATGTTGCATCTCTGTGTTCTCCTATACCACCACCACAAAAGAACTGTAAGTACTGTTAGTGCTATCGGAGTTCCGTGACGGCCCGCCCTGAATGTCCTCTGTTGTTACTCCTGGACCATCCTGGGATGCATCACGTCTGGCACGTTCGATGTCTTTTGGACTCAAACCATGTCGACCAGGATCATCAAAAACAACATGTACTTCCGTAGCCCTTTTGCTAAACCAAGAGTAAATCCACCTTTTCATTAATTGGTTTGCGTAGTCACCAAATGTCTTGGATGAACTCCAGGCCTGCCAGCAATCATGAACATTCCATCCAAAATGACAGCTTCTGGAAAGAAATTGTCAATGTTGTCAACAACTGGAACTTTATCATGATTACCTTGGCTACTGTTGTCATGTTGTAGTATTTGATTTTGATCGTCAGTTTGGTCTGTATTTTGTCCTGGACTGGTACAGTCGGTTTTGGAGAGTACCGCTTGCCTAAGAAATTGGTTGCATTGGCTTCGGGGCCCTTGAGTGGCATCAAATTTGGCTGTGCAATCTAGGTTCTTCTTCTTAAGGATGTAGGTCTTGCTGCTCTTCTTCAAGATGCTGAACTCTATGTAATGCTCTAGTGATTTTTGTCCAATCTGATGGTATTCGAGCAAGTCACTTCTGTCTTCTTTGCTTGCATGTTTACCTGTGAAAATGCGTTTCAATCCATTATTGCTGGTTTCATCTACGTACGTGTTGTAATCAAATGGATTGACACAAGTATTCTTGAACTTCATTTGGTACTGTGAGATGTTGCGAAGTTCTAGTTGGATGATGCTAGGCGAGAAGTCAAGGAATTTCCTATCAAATTTGTGGGGTTGAAGTTGTTTATCAACCTTCGGAAACCAGTTTGCACGATAAGGTAAGTATCTAGACTTTCGTTGTCCCACTTGTGGAAGGCTGCATGAGCCTCCCACTGTTGACACCAATGTTGGAAGTTATCCGAAATCCGACCCGCAAAGACGGGCGGCTTCACCGAAAGTTGCTTACCTCTATGTCCTTGTTGTTGTTAAAGAATGATTTTCTCCAGTGCAGCAACAAGCTTATGTGACTGCTCCAGCTCCGCATGGTCGTGACGTGAAGAACGGGCCGCGTCAATCGAACTGTCCGCTGGCTTAGACGGTAGTCTCCTGGGCCGTGCGCCCGCCGAAGGAACTGGCATTTACATAGTCATCATCAGGAATGGAAAGAGCACTTTTAATATCCTTATTGATGGTTGTCTCATGAGGTTCATCCAATGCATGCGAGTAGAATGGCACCCCTTTCAGACTAACGGCAAATCCATCTTTCTGCAGATGGCTGAGAATGCTTGATGGTATTATTCAGAGATCGTACAAATAATGCGAGGATAGTTCTGGTGATCAAACGCATGAGAGACAGAAGCGATCTCCTTGACATGCTTGAGGCAAGCATTTCCTAATTGCCAATTCTCACTACGTACTGCAATCCACAACCCAATGTACATGGTGCAGTCTTCATGCAGAAACCTGTTCCAAAATTTGAAGGTCTCGCTCTTTGATGACATTTCCTCAGCGAATTTGTCGTCCCATAAACCATCAATGGAATCTTTGAGTTCCCTTTCTCTCATCAGGAAGTGTTGCACACCCTCACAATCACTAGTTGGGTTTTTCTGGGAATGTGTCGATACACTTCTGTATCTTAGACTAGATCTCCTGTATCAAAACAACATCCTGAATCACTAGGCCTACGGGGATTATCTCGCCATTTTAGGAAGGCACTGATCTCGCATCTGTAGATGGCTTCCCATACCTGAAGTATAAAATCCTGGTTATGGCGAAGTATGTGACCAATGTTCTTCTTACTTTTGGCACCTGGGGCCATATGCATAAAACTACTTAAGTATGAAAATCCCAAGGGATTCCCTCAAACCACCACTAAAGTGGAAATCTTAACTTAAGGGAGATGCAGAAAGCTACTTTGGAATAGTGAAAGCCTCAAAATCACCCTTAACTCTAAGTGTGGTGACAGTTCCCTTAACTGACTCCTTAACTTCACAGTTGTGGCAGGCACAGGTTGGAATATGCTATCCATGCTGTTTNATTTTCTCAAAAAATTCCCAACAGATTTTTTTCCTTTTTGCATCAAAACACTCCCCACACCATACTCTAACAGATGGTACAGGTTTGATTTGTGGG
Source organism: Notospermus geniculatus (assembly GCA_002633025.1). Lineage (NCBI taxonomy): Eukaryota > Metazoa > Nemertea > Pilidiophora > Heteronemertea > Lineidae > Notospermus > Notospermus geniculatus. Next base: position 211,961 of record NMRB01000389.1, read on the forward strand.
CAATTTTTTTGCTCTTAAACCCATTTCAGGCTCACTGTGTCAAGCATAGTATCTTTGTTGTCAGCTGGCTGGGGTATTATATCCCAGTACACCAAATTAGATTGTTGTAAATTCTCCATAAACTTGTCACTGTGGAGTAGTAGGTTCGGTCTTAAGGCTGCTTTTGACTCTCCATGTTTTCCTTAACTTGGGAATTTACCTCACGAATTTACCTGACTCCCTTGGTGTTCTAACTGGCATTGGTGGAACCACTAATTTAGGTACATGTGTTGTAAACACACTAACCTGAGGTAAGTAGCATGCACACTATATGAACGGGCTCCTCACACACAGCAGAGACACGGAATGTACACGATAGCACACAGCGGCCAGTCGGCGATGTTGACTCGTTCAAGGCTCGCACAAAAGATACCAAATCATTGTCCTTATTCACAATAGTGTCAGGCCTGTGAGACCTGACGGGGAATTGGTAAGCGAAGCTGGTCTAGTTTGTAGGTGCCCTGGACAGACGGCAGCACCGCACAACACATGAACCTCACTGGTCTTTCCTGCCTCAGCAAGTGTGCGAAGTTTTCTTGCTCCAGGACTTGATGAGGTTTCTGTTCCTAAGTCACTATCTGATTTCTCTGTAACAAATGCACAGTCTTTCAGAGATAATGGTCTCGGTTGCATGTATGTGATAGAAGTATCATGCATACAACGCCTCTTATCATTGGGACCAGCTTGAACCTTTGAGAAATGACTTTTCTTGTCAATATTGTTAATCGTGACAACTGTGAAAGCATCTGGCTCAAGGCGTGTTTCTGGTTCACCGTGGAGTTCGCTTTTCTCCATCATGAAGCCTTTATGAGTATCTACAGATACACACAACCTAAGCCTGTTCATGAACTCCATCAGTTCTGATGAAAGATTGTACTCGTCCACCTTGTCAGCTACAAGTAAATGTAGTGGATTGCACTGTCCCTCCATCTGTGAGAACATCATGGAGTACACAATAAATAATCTTCTGGCCTCTCTTCGGATGTCTTCTGTTTTGGTAAGACTTTCTTTCTTCCAGTGTACACCACAGGAAAAATTTGTTGAATTCAAAATCTTATTGCGGTCACATTTACTTGAAGTCAGAATGACAAGCAAATTCCACAAGTATGGATCTGTGAGGTCAATGAAGTCAAAAAAGTTGGTATCAGATACATCTTCTTCATTGTACCTATCCTTGACACTCGAGCTGCTTTGGTCGAGTTTCTGACTCAACTCCACCCAGATACACTGTAAGGCTGACGTGAATGATGGTTGTGCTCTGTCCAGAGTCTCAGTCGAAACAGTGTTGGGCCTAAGTTTGGGTCGTTTAGAAGAGGACGTTTTCCAACGCTCTGCCAGTATGGTGTGAAGTTGATCTAGAGCAGCACTGTTGTCAAAAGAGGGGGAATAATTATGATTCTGAGATTAGGATTTCGAAGATTTTCGCTTAGTTAAGCTACCTTCAAACCTCTTGAACATATGATACTTGAACCTGCGGGCTTTGTTGTCCAGTTTATCTTTAGTGGAGAACTTGTAATAGAAAACACCCTCACCTGAAAGTTTGTCAAGTTTCTTCAGTGCAAGATCTCGGTGGAATTCTTCGAACCAAGAGACCACCTCAGGCTGCAACAGTGCTTCTTTGTTGACCAACTTGAGCAGAGTTACGAGTTCTGCTCTCCTGTAGACATCATCTTCATCAGGAAGAGAGTCCAGCTCATCTCCAAACTTTGTCTTGAAGATCACAAGATTTTCTGATGACTTCCTAAATTCACAAAAACGTGGCCAGCATGTTTTGCAGAGTTGATTATATTCATAAAAATCACTAATTGTACTCTGCTCACAACCTTCTTTGCATATACCTTCAGTGATTCGAAGCTTGTGATTATTTTGGCAGTTTCTGGATCTGTGGTGCAATTTTTGCACAGTGCACAATTCCGAGGGCATAAGTAGTGATTAAAAATCCTGTGGTGACCATCACAAACATACAGGTTTTCTGGTAAATTGGTGTTAGGTCTAATTAGAAACATGAAAGTAGGCTTGGTATCATAGTATCACTATACATTCTTTTCCGGATGTTCCTATTACACTTACCATTTTGTGAATCACTAAAAAACATGTTACATTTAAAACATCCGAATGTTTCCTGAATTTACTGGGTGTTGAGTACTCTAGTTCACCACTCATTTCTGACTCACAGCTTCTTTTGAATTGCTTGTTGCAACTGTCACAGTATCCAGAATCTATTTGACGGTTGTATTTTGACTTACCATGGTGTTCAAAGCTTCATCTTTCCAACCCCTAAGATGCCTAGTCCTGGGGTTTTTTACCACTTACTACATGATAATGTTTCCCTAACACTTTCCTCACCACTATCAATGCCATCGTCATCTATCTGCACTCTTGTCCTCATCACCCTTTCTACGCTTTCTGGTGGTAATAGGCATTCCACCAAAACAAGGGATTTTAGCATATGTGTTAGGAACTGACAGATGTAGAAGTGTTCCTCTTTTGATGACACGACCATGACTGTAAAGCTGGTACAGATCAGAAGGCACACCAATGTAGTGAAGTCGATCGTATATGTCATCTGCTTGTACGAAACCATTGTTTGGAGAAATGTCCATTGTATGGACTCTGTTGTTTATGTAAATAAAAACCTGCATTATGCTATCACTGTTCTTTATAGGTATTTGGGATGAAAGGTTAGCCTAGGCTGATAGGAAATATACTTATTAATACAAATGAAGATGTAGCATGAAGAGGAAACTGACAAGGTAAACACTGAACAGGTAATGAGAAGGAAGAACAACAAGTGGAACAATGATCAAATGAACAAATTTGGAATGAATAAATACGTGTCGTCTTTATTTATTTCTATCAAGTTGTGGGAAAAGAAAGGGGATAATTATGAATAATGATGAATATGGCCCATAACCATGCATGACAATAAATTGAAGAATGTCACATTTTATCAATTTGCATGACAAGAAATTGAAGAACTTACCATTTGGTAAAGTGGTCCCGAACTGTCAAAATGTGACGATGAGACGAATAGGATGCTGGTAGAGGGCCAACTAAGTCCACTGCAGGAATGAGCAGTGGCCGGCGTGTGTGAACTTTTCGAAATACACACAACGTTTTTGAAATGATAAGGGGCCATATTTATGAAGCCTTCGCAACTTTGCGTTCACGAAAATCTATTGTTTCGCTGCACATGCCCTATTGTTCACTGACTGCCTCACAACAGATTTGCGCTAACGCAAAGATGCGAAGGCTTCATAAATATGGCCCCTGGTAGGTATAATGGGTCTTCTTGATCTGTGGTGGATCTTTGGGACAGCTCTTTTGGTGTACAAAACAAGTGGAATCTCACTGCTCCAGATATCATCTTTTCTTGAATGTAATTTGCCATGGTGAAATCAGACACGTTGTCTTTAACATTGACATTTCTTGTACATGTATTTACCAACTCCAAATCAGTAACTAGATTCTCATTTCTCGGGAAGTATGCTGCCGCGACCTGGTGTAAAACCACGTTGTAGGGGGCTGAGTTCTCAATCGCCAGAGTGATAGCATTCTTATCTCCCAAGGGAGCTTTAATCTGCCTCGCCTGGCGTTCTCCCTCGTCATCTTCATCAGAACTACATGTAACTCGTAGGCTCCTCCAAGGCCAAACATTATGGAGTGAGTCGACTTCTTCGGTCGTCCAACAGAGTCGGAATTCTTCGACCGGCCTACTTGTTTCCTCTTCAGCAAATCCAGTAGTTTCTTGCGCCGGTTTTGGCTGTTAGAATCGTTGGATACTTCAAGGATAGGTCCATGGTTTGCCGAGCAGTGGCCGAATCATCGCGGCAGAACTGGCGCAGCAACACCTTGTCGCCGAAAGCTACCACCCCCATGTCATGAAGTTGTTCGTCTGTCATGAGTTCCACTACTGTGCCATCGACCTGCGAAAAGACAATTCTTAAATATGTTGTCATCTCCAATAGAAGCCGTTGCGACAACGTGTCGAAGTGCATTTTAGCAAGAGAATACAGGGATTCTATATAAGCCCCAACGCCATTTCATACAAAAATCAAACTCATTTTCCAGATTCACTTGTTCTGAAGGGTTAAATACATGGATAGTCATTGCTTGTGCCAAAGGTTCGGCGTACACTAGGCCTAGTAGCTTTCGAAACAGCCTTCTATATTGCGCCAATTTGTTGTTCATAGGCGATACTTCAAGAAATGTATCCTTAAAAGGGCTCCTATGAAATATTTTACTCAAGTGATGATTCTTTTTTTTTAAATATAGCAGGTGATCAGGGAGATTTGTTGCCCCCTCCCCCAAATTTTCACGTACATGTACTATTGAATTTATTTCCTTATTGGTCTTGAACGCATCTACAACAGCTTGATTCACACCTCTTGAAATTGCGTAAATCTAACAAATGAATTGTCTGCCCTCTTTGGCCAGAAATTAATAACATCAACATAAATAGCTTCTGACTTAGCCGTTTTAAATCCAGCTTATTGGCTGTAGCCCACTGTTCTAGCAATTTTAACATAACTGTTACATCCCAGCGCAGGCCTTTTGTTGAACACTGACTTCAGGAATTTCTTCACCAATAAATGCTGACCAACTGGTTGACCGTCACATAAAATAATATTCGACAGCGCAGACCGAGTAGAATTTAAGGCACTATAACCTAGTCCCTTATGCTGATCATCACCTTCAAAAAGTTCCGTCAAAAACTCTAACACAGAATTCACATCGGGGTACAGTAAATCAACCTTCCTCCTGGCAAAATGCGTTCCACCTTTGGAAATATGACTGATATTGTAGCTTTGTTCCATCTCTCCATGCTTCCTTAAGATAGTCGGCGACTTTGCTCGAAATGCCCTTACTCGTGAACGATCGCCGGACAATACTGTCGCCAGCAAACGTAGTTTTCTCCCCAAAGGGTGTTGTATCATTGGATCCTGCGTAAGTGCTAGATGCTAGACAGTCTACGTGCAAAATCAGCGGTTGTTGAATCAGCATGTCCATTGCTCTCGAAAACCAACTCTGTGTGGGCCACACCGTTAACACGAACAACGCTGTGGCCTGGTCTCTTTTTGGAGGACTCGCCCCATCACACTGGAAGCAGAAAATATATAGGCATAAATCTCCCGCCACGGCATGGTGAAAGCATCAATATGCATTTATTCCACGGAGAAAAGTATGAAAAAAATAAAAATATAAAATGAAAAATAAATGTCCCTTATGGGCCACCGTAGATTGTGGCCGTTGGACACGATATACATTTTTTTTCGCGCTTTTGTATTTTCCCACTTTTTCACGAGAATCATCCTTTTCGTATTGAAAACAGTGCGCGTTTCGACTGCCGGCCGGCTACCCAACCCTAACTCCATTTCTTTTCTTTCTCCTGTCTTTTTATGGAAGGGAAGGTAGGACAGAATTACCAATCACTTGCAGAAGGTGCTGTCACACCCTGATAACCATAGCAACCGACTCTGGGTATAGACACTCATTACGCAGGACCTTACAAAAAACCTTTTGAAAAAAAACAACAAAAAAACAAAATGTATCAAACGAATATTTGGCAAGTCTTGATGGATAAGCCACGCCCACATAGAGTACCCTCGCGCCAGCACCCCAGCACCCGCCAGTGACGTAACACAGTCTCACACCGCCAAGACATCTGTTTTCCACTCCAACACATGCCGTGGAAAACTCCCAGCTTATTTGTCACGAATTTGTGGATATGAAAACCCCCTTTTGCTGCAGTAGAGATGTGGNAAATGATCGTGATTTTCTGTTATTGCCGGGTTCCCAAAAGGCTAACCAAAATTTTCTGACACCCTAGATGGTGGACTTCAATAATATGAAGAGTAACTTAGGGGACAAAATTTTTCTACGAAACCCCCCTCAGCTACTGGACTATTGATACATTTTGTTTTTTTTTGTTTTTTTGTTTTGTCTTGATGGATAAGCCACGCCCACATAGAGTACCCTCGCGCCAGCACCCCAGCACCCGCCAGTGACGTAACACAGTCTCACACCGCCAAGACATCTGTTTTCCACTCCAACACATGCCGTGGAAAACTCCCAGCTTATTTGTCACGAATTTGTGGATATGAAAACCCCCTTTTGCTGCAGTAGAGATGTGGCTGCAAGAACTGAAGCTATGGATTTAATCAGGTCATCCATGTACATGTCTCGGGACAGGGCTTCTGCTCTTGCAGGGTGAACTCGTGGACATGGTCTCTGACAGTCTGTTGTAAGGTATAGAAAGCGCATGCAGGGGAGTCAGTAGCACAAAACATGTGCGAGGTCATTTGGTAAGTGTCCGGTGGACCTGAACCCTTCAAATCGGGGAATCGGAGTGAGTCTGTGTTGGCTGGTGGGATGCGCACCTGGTGATACATGGCTTCAATATCTCCAACTACTGCTACTTCATAGAGCCGGAATCTTTGCAACACTCCAGAGAGACTGTTGAGCAAATCTGGTCCACTGAGTAGTGCTTTATTCAGTGAATGATTACCAAAGAGGCAGCAGTGTCAAACACAACGCGCAACTTACCCGGTTTATGTGGATTCACCACGCCATGTTATGGACGACACTTCACAAGTGAGGGGGTCAATAATGCATGCTGGCAGTCAGATGTGGTGAAAATACATGTACATGACTGATCGAAAATAAGATTGTCCTACCTGCAGTTGCTGGGTGTTATTCACCTGGTGCAAGGGAAGTCCATTTTTGGCAGTGTAATACATTGTTCTAACTTGGGCTGCCTTCGATTGATCAACTGGTGCCTCCCGTTCACTCCGTACTGCTGCTGCTTTCCACTGCTTCGTTACAGAGTGGCCACGGGCGGGGGTTTCCTATTGCTGGCCGCCCTCAAATGTTCTGGATTGTATCCGTATCATAGATCTTGTCTTGCCCTGCATGGTAGAGAATACATGCAACAGGATCATTAGAAATTCGGATCGCATTCCGTCGACTGTACTGCTCCGATGAATCAATAGCAGCCTGTGCCCCACCCACGGATCTCTCGATCACAGCAATATCGTCCTTAACTTTCTTAAGAGAGGCTATATCCTTTTTGATACTAGATACACGTTTTTGGATAACATTGTTCCCTTCAACCAGAGAGTAGATTTTACGATCAATGGGTGTTATCAACTCCTTCATCATGGCATTGCAGCAATTATCGATTGTAAGTTGACACAGTCTCAAAATTCACCAANCAGCGTGGATAGAGAACCAGTGAGTGGTTGAGTGAGTTGCATTGGACCGGGCACCAGTCTAACGATCGCGGGGCGCTACTGGTGCTGCCACCTTCACGAAGGATTAAAACTAGTTTGCTGGCCAGTGTTTGTAAACAAACCAGTTTGTTTACAACTTGGACGTCGAGCTCCTTTAACTTTCTTAAGAGAGGCTATATCCTTTTTGATACTAGATACACGTTTTTGGATAACATTGTTCCCTTCAACCAGAGAGTAGATTTTACGATCAATGGGTGTTATCAACTCCTTCATCATGGCATTGCAGCAATTATCGATTGTAAGTTGACACAGTCTCAAAATTGACCAAGTCAAGTGCCAGTCTTGAAGATTTGAGCAAAGGCTTCCTTATGCTCAATAAGAATTCCAGCGATGTGGAGTCTATTTCCACGATACCTGGGCAGTATCCCTTTTGGCAAACTCTGGCGATTAAGGCATGCTACGAATTCCTTTGGATTGCCTTTCCCATCTTTGACATTGGACATAAACGAACTAAGATACAAACTGGCTGCTAGTCTCCCAAATGTCTTTCCACTGATTTTCCACTCGCCTTCTAATTTGTTTAGGGCTGTTCGGCAGGCACTTGCAATGGAATGGAGGGGTGGAGGTGGCACTTCATCTCACTGATTGTCTTATTCCACACTGAGCCAACATTTCTTAGGGCAGCATGGTTGGCGGCACACCTATCACACATTGAGTTGGCAACATGGTCGATCGGTTCCTGTCTGATGTCCTGGAAGGAGGCCCCATCGGTCCCACTGAAGTAGCAGTACGTTGTCGCTAAATTATCGATAGTCTGACAAGTATGGTTGGCATAATCCTCAGCTGTTCCTCCGGCTAGCTCGTCGACAGCAGCAGACAGACAGTCTTTGAGGATGGTGAAATGAATTTTATTGACATGTACTCCTTCCTGGGTTGATGCATCAAAGCCTACTGTGGAGTTAGGGTTTGGTAAGGAGAAGCTCCCCTGTCTGGCATCATCTAACAACGCATTTACCATCACCCTGTGTGTTTCACTACTAGCCAAATAAACTGGAATGGTTCGAATGTTTTAGTTTGAGCTGCACATGGTTTGTTTGGTTTCTGATCCAAATCGAAATCGAAGGAATCAAAACTGAACAACGAGTTTTCGTGTATATCATAGAAAAGAAAGCCTGCAGCACGTTTATTCATCTTCTACCCAACTACTGCTGTTACAGAGTCATAACCCAGATTTTAACATGCATGTAGTTCTACCATCAAAAATAGGCGGTGCCACCAGTCGGTGGCTGCCACGTAGGCCTACCACAAATACCATACATGGTTGTCCCGCTTGTAGTGACATGAGTCCTTTCTTTTGGTTCACCTGGTGACGAACTTTGAGTCTCTCTGTCTTCTGCTGCATCAAGAGTCGTGGGATCGTCAGGCTTTACGGAAGGCCAGTTGAGTGCCTTTTGTAGATAGCTGCTCAACATTCTTAGTTTTCTCCCTCCTACGTTTTAATAATTTTGAATGCATTGCTGTCAGGGAGTCATTTGCTTTCTTCAGTAATCTAGCTTCCCTATCACTTTCTGTTTCCAAGGAAAAGTATTTGTCACGCCACTCCTGTGCCCTTTCATCTTGCCTGGAACAGTCCTCAACAAGGCGTTTCCTTTCTGTCTTTTTTCGCTCTTTGGATTCTGCTTTTCCTGAGAGTTTAATATGTATCATTTCAAGAGTTTTGATTTTCTTATTTAACTGTGAGACCTTTGCTTCAAATTCTCTATTTGAGTCCTGCAGTTCAAAATTCTCGGAAACTATCACATGATTAACATCCTCATGAGATTTGTCAGCCTTTGACAGTTCCTACTGCTACAGTTGTGAGCCCATAGCATGTGTTGAAGTCATACTATTAGTATCACGTGGGACAGGAAGCTTGTATACCTCAGCCATGAATTTCCTGTAGTTATCACTCTCTTTTCCTACTTTTCCTGCATCGGCTTTTTTATCATGAACCTCGTGGAAACTTGTTGGTAGATTTTTTCAGATATGTAGTCCAGATGTTCATCAAAAATATCACCAACAGCAGCTGTACTCTTCTTCCAGGATAGTGAGGGGTCCTTCTTCCTCTTCTTAAGGCGTCCTACAAGCTCACAAATGACTGCATGTGTCAGTTGTTCAGGTTGAAGGGAAGATACCTGTTGCAGGAACTTTGAACCCTTGCTTCCCAAGATGACTCGGGCATTTTGCCTGAAAAAGTAGTAAAAAAATAATGAAAAAGAGTGAAAGATTTTCATGAACAAGACTGTCTGTTTTCTCTCCATTTTAAATCTATGCATAGGCCTAGACTGACTTGAGAAATAATGCATCATGTTCACATCACATAATCAATGCAATGGGAAGCATGTATTCGTCATTGTCTGAATTCACTCTCAGATGCACTTTCAGTGTCATCCTCTCCGAGTTCAACGATAACCCAATGATAAACATTTCTATTTTCTCCTCAACTAATCCATCCTATTCCCACATTTTATCCTCAATGTCCTCGACATGTATAATTGCATTCCTCCAATCCTCTGCTGTTATCCTTTCGACGCCTCACCTGCAATACTTCTCAACATCCTTGATATTAAAACTGGTATTCTTCTTGCCAACATATCAGATTAGATAACACACGTAGCACCTGCTAACTGTATGCCGACCGATTTTACTGCCCATATTAACTCAATGGGGTTCAAGTCACAATGGTATGGGGGTAAACGAAGAACCTCGTGTCCATTTGCTGCAGCAAGTTCATCAAATACGTAGAGGTGTTGGCGGTTCGTGGAGTTTTATCAAATCATAAAGTTCGGCCTTTCGCATTGAGTCATTGCATTCCACGGGAGGATCAATATTTTTCAACCATTTAACCATTGAGTTTAAACATATTTTATTCCAAAATGAATAAGGAAAAGGATTGGACGTAAGTTAACCATTTAATCATATCTCCTTTTCTGGTTGACATTGTAGGACACCTGTCTTTTTGTTCACTGTGATAGGGTGCATTGTCCATGATGATAAGTGAACATGGAGGAATGTTTGGAGGGAACTGATTTTGAAACCAATTCAAGAAATTGGTAGCACTCATCTCATCATGGTAATCCCCTGTCTTGGATTTGGCCTTGAATAGTAGCAATCCATTGGGTATGAATCCATTATCACCACCAGCATGGCTGATGATCAGCCTACCCCCTTTTCCAGTGGGAAGTTTCATTCCAACACAGTCTTTTGCCTTTTGTGCTTCCAACTGCCAGTGTTGGGAAACCGTATGGTGAGCATTGCGCCAAGTCTCTTCTTGCCAGTTTGGTGGTCTGGGGTATTCACTCTGCCTATCTTTGCGCCGCCTTCTCAGATATCGTGCAAGCCATGTGACAATGTCATCACTTTCCATTAAGAACTTCCTGAGCGATGTTGATTTTACATATTTGAATTCCGGCTGATGCAAGATTTTTCGCAGGGATGACAGGCGGCCCTTCATCTCACTGAGTATCTTTTTCGACACTGAGCCAACATTTCTTAGGGCAACATGGTTGGCGGCACACCTATCACACATTGAGTTGGCAAGATGGTCGATGGGTTCCTGTCTGATGTCCTGGAAGGTGGCCCCATCGGTCCCGCTGAAGTAGCAGTACGTTGTCGCTAAATTATCGAGAGTCTGACAAATATGGTTGTCATAATCCTCAGCTGTTCCTCCGGCTAGCTCATCGACAGCAGCAGACAGACAGTCTTTGAGGTAGGATGGTGAAATGAATTTTATTGACATGTACTTCTTCCTGGGTTGTTGCATCAAAGCCTGCTGTGGAGTTAGGGTTTGAAAGGACTGGCTTCATCTAACAACGCATTTACCATCACCCTGTGTGTTTCACTTAGCCAAATAAACTGGAATGGTTCGAATGCTTGAGTTTGAGCTGCACGTTGTCCCGCTTGTAGTGACATGAGTCCTTTCTTTTGGTTCACCTGGTGACGAACTTTGAGTCTCTCTGTCTTCTGCTGCAACGGATTTTGCATCACCTGTATCGTATTATTATCACCTGGATTGTATTATTATGTAGGGGCCGTCTCATAAGTTGTTGGTAGTGGAACACAAGTGGTGTTGATATAGCTTTACAAAAACGTCAATTTCTCAAAAACTAAACGACGTATTTTGACAGTAACTTGCTAAATCACCTTTATTTTGGCATAACTTAATTCTGGCCAAGGAATTTTGGTGAAAAAT
>NMRB01000389.1:253140-280107 GCA_002633025.1 Notospermus geniculatus
TTTTTTTACATTAAAAATACATTGTACTCACCGAAACCAAGTGAATTTAATCTATTAATAATGTTCAGCCGATGTGTTGTGTTAACCAAAGGACTTTCAAGGCACGTCAACTTGAACTTTATCAAGTCCGTTGGTCTTCCTCTTTTCCTTTTATTTGGACGCGTACGGGATGATGTGCTTGATGGTATTGAGGCTTGGCGAGCAACGAATGCTTCGCCAAGCTCTGACGCTACACTATTTATGTTCGTTGAGCCATTAAGTATCCCGTCCATCAGATTTTGTGCCGAATTATTAAAGGCCGAAACGATTCGATTAAAACAGGATGTGACGACATTCCTACTATTGCGTTTGTGCCTGAAACAAAACAAATCAAGTAAATAAACTACATCTTTGACAATAAATATGACAGGTACAGTCATGGACATTAGTTTATCTGCACCTGATACCTTGAATATTTCAAATACTACCGGCATGACTGGGCCAATTTAAACACACTTTGTTCCGCATGAAAATATATCTTGTTGCTCATAATCCTGCATCAAAATTTTGGAAATTTGAAAAATATCGTAATTATGTAATAGGTCATCAGGAAAAAAACACTAAAAATCAAACTACATGTACTTATTGTGTAATTATCTCCCCGCTTTTTGAAAAAAGTCGGGGCGATATATGTGCATTATTCGTAAACTATTTGTGATGAGGTGACAAAATTGTGAGTGGTGGTGTACCTGGAATGTGGAATGTTTGGGTACCAATACCATACTCGACTGCTAATGTGCCCAACCCCCAATGTGTTTCGATCAAACTCGGCTTCTTCCCACGAGGGGTCAATATATGAAAGACACAGGAAAATTAACAAAGCAGGGTGATATGCGATGGGCTCTCCATCGACATTGCTCTAGTTTATTTCATGTCGAGTGGTTGCTGAGATATTTGAGATTATCAGGTCATCGTACGGCTCAACCGGGTGCTTTCGAAACCTCCCCATTTTCCTTGTCTATCGTTGCTTTTGTATTTAGGGGAATGAATCCATGGCTAGGATTTTCGATATCCCCATTTTCCTTGTCTACCGCTGCTTTTGTATTTAGGGCAATGAATCCATGGCTCGGATTTCTGATCCTTTCATAGTGACATGCACTGTTTTTGGCAAATCATTTCTGTCATTGTTGACGGCATGTTCGTATGTGTAGGACTGTGCCTCATCACTTCCGTGTTTTATGGCGCGGACTTGGGTTGTTGTTTAGAGCTATTATCTCCATGTCGGTGTCTTGCTCTGCGCCTTTTGGAAAAAAATGAGATTGCAGTGAGATGCTTGTGTAAATGTAACGGCCTCCAATCCTGTGTCACCGACTTCTGATAAAACCTGGCTCTCAAAGGCAAACAACTTGTTTCTTGTGTTGATCGGTTCTTTTATTATTTGGAAACCACCATTTTGCACGTAAAACTGGAACAAGAGTAGTACAGATGGTAAGAAACAACCTCACATACAACAGAAGTGAAGGAACACAGAACGTCACAACCTGTCTCTACGGCCATGACACGAAAAACCACCCCGTAAGGTGCTGCCATCTGTCCTAAGATACACCAACTACGACACACCCCCGTGGAGAACTTCACAACGGAGAGCAGTGGAAATTAAACTGTTTCAAACTAAACCTAAAAGTCGTTTTACATGACATACGTATGATACAAATGTTCTATACATTCTTATTTTCTCATATACCTCGAACATCCGGACCAATCTCTCCGATTTCTTAACTTTTCTTTGGTCCTTAAAAGTAAATAGCGAACTTTTAACTTCATGACATGTTGCGGTAAAATTACTAGTATATCTTGGTACGACGACCACCAAAAATCTTAAACACGTGACTTAAACAACTTAAAACAAAAGGGCAAACCACCGCGAAAATTCAAATACGGTCCTTACAGTAAAGATGAATATTCTACATTACCGGTACCTGCCCAGTCCATCCTTTCGGCGAGACATGCCATTTGGTGCCCTTTGGAGCATACTCCAAATCAAACCCCTTCAGCATTCTTTCTGTGGCCCCCCTTCACAATTATGTGAGGGGGAACGGGCCTGCCAATTACATTGGCGCAGCCAATGATAGTAACTGTCTCCCTGTCGCCACTGGTCCTTTGGTGTATGTATTTTTTTCCTTTTCTAGAATTATGAATGGGGAAATGAATGTTTCATCTTATGTAAGATTTATGACAGCATACTGGGTCAGAAAGCTGCATGATGTCATGCATTCCTTACCTTGTTACGACTTTAATTGGCTGATGATCCTTTTGGAGTCCGGTTTCGTCCATATTCCAGATGAGGCTGGGCGACAGTTCAAGGCCAAAGTCTCGGACAGATTTCGTCCATTCCTTCAAAAATGCTTCTACCTGTAAATATAAGGCCGTACTAACTAATTCTGGGTGTGAACGCAACTGGTCGCATGTCATAAGTTGGTCCCCTAAATATGGGGGATTGTTGCACGCAAGAAATTTTTCTTCTACAAATATTTGATTTCTTTCGTATTCCCTGGGTCAATTTAAAAAAATGAAGCACCATTTTATTCCTTAGGAAGTTCTCTTCACAATGGTATAGGCCCCAACTTACTGCTGTATCCCTGTGGAGTTCTAGGTCCAGATAAGTAGACTAAGTCCATGGGGGAGCCGGTGGGTGGGGAGACGGCGGGTGGGGAGCCCTTTGAAATAAACCAATTTTAACAATCAATATTTTGTTTGAGCTTAGTTCAGTTACTAACAGATGTGTCTGGAGATGTTCAGGTGTATCAGTCATATTAATTGGAGTGAAATTAGGTGAAGCACAAGTGGAAAACAGCTGAAGGAAGCTATGCACTTGTAGTTGTAGTACATACATGTAAACCCTCACAAAATGCTAAGGATGGAATGTGCAGAGTAAATCTTTTTATTGGTTTTGAAAGCAGGGATGAACGGTCTTGCTTGTGATCTACAGGATCCATTTAAGATATTTAATCGAATGCATCATAAGGTAGGCGATAGCATGATTTAATAGAGTAACAAATCGGTATTTTGTGTCTGCTGGAGTAGTTACAGGATTGTTAATAGATGACAGCACCTTCCGTGGTGGCAACACGTGTTTGTAGTAGATTCGTGTAGATGGCAGCACCTTCGGGTGTAAATTGAACATACATGTAATGAAGGCGTTGAAGAGAAAGTAAATTTACAGAAAGAAAAATTAAGAAACATAGGAAGAATGTACTCATGGTTAATAGTTTTATTGGTTCTATGGTTTTAGACAATAAATATTGTATTTGTATGTCACAGATTTCACGGATCTCTGAAATAAAGAAGATATTTCGATCCCGTCGAGTCGTTGATTCTATATCACCTTTCGGTTTCCTGGAGTGCTTCCTCTTACGCCTCATCCTCTGCCGATTCTTCTAATTGCTCTGTAAGCTGGCCATGCTTTTGTCTGATTGAAAGGCAACTAAAGTATGCCATAATTTGCTGTGAAGTGAGCCAATGCACCTTGGAAACTTCTGACTTCAGCCGCTTTGCAACATTCCTAGGGTTTTCTTTCATACGAGGTTGGACTCCTTTCATAAATTTCGCATGCAAAAACTGACGGACTTCCTGGGAACACCGTGGCGAAGATTTCTTGCCACGAAGAGCCCATCCTATTTGGGGTGATGGTTCCTGTGTCGGATGAGCCTTCTATCAAAACAGATGCTGACGGATGGTTCACACTTGGCGATTGCCCCTATCCTTCCTGCCCATTTTCGTTTGATCTGATCCATTTTTGTGTCGTTCAGGGTCACATCTGTATGACGGCCACATGCCATATGAGCTGTGAAGTGTTCTTGAGATTCAAAAACTTTATCACAGCCATTTTCCAAACAAGGAATTTCAACAGCATCGGGACTTTGCTGGGTGGGGTAGCTGTCGTCATTAGTCCTGCTACTATGGTGGGCTGCGTGTATTCCCCAACAATCACCTCAGACGGAACCTTTGGAGCTTGCTCAGCCAGCAATTGCCCATATGGGTGAAAATCTCCAGGTCCAATGCCATAGGCGTTCCAGACACGGATCCCACCATCTTCATATTTAAAGTTAGTTTACGTTATCCCTGGCCACATCGTTGCTTTTATTGGACCATCTTAATTCCAGTGTGACAACAGAGACATATAAACCTCGGACTCCTCCACATGACTCCATTGCAATTTTCATCTCGGCAGCTGTGGCAACATCGTGTTCCTTATTGATGAAGCACTGTATATGTGACTTCACCGGGGCGATCTTTCTATCACATATATCCCTCCCGCGTGTGCCTCCGAGAAGTCGTACTGCTTTATGGCAATTCAAGCTGATGGCTCCAATGAGGTCATCGCCACTTGTCGACGGCAAGATGTCGCTGCGACCGTATCAGACATTTTCATAGTCTTGCGGACGTGGAATGTGCGGAATAATTTAGATGAAAGTGGCCTAAAAACCACCTTTGTAATTACCGGGGGGGGGGGGGGTAAAATAATTGAAATTTTAAGATATGATATGAAAGCTCTCAATGGGAGGAATACACTGCAATAATTAATTTCTCGATATAATTTGTGACAACGCAATGCAATTAACATCTGTAGTGACAACTGTAGCTGTTGCACGTGGAGGTTCATGGACAGAAGCCCTTGAAAACCCACCCTTTTAACAGAAGTTTGGTTAACCTGATGTAACAGAGCAAATGCTTTTTCACGAATGGCAGCAAAAGTACGATTTGAGGTTCTACTTTTGCTATTACTCCCTCGACACACTTCACAATCTGCTGTCCTTTAGTTGAATTGTTGTGGTGACTGTCACTTTGGATTTTAGCGTCTTTGTCGGTAAATTTCCACATCTTCCTCCCTGAGACCCAAAGTGCCTCCCTCAAGTGGTGTGACAAAGGTAAAATTAGGCCCTGGTGTATGCTGACATCTTGGTCGATGGTCGTCTTTTCTTGTTTCCGTTTACTCATCCCCCTCTTTTTTGGAGGCGATGGAGATTCAGAGGTAGAGCCTGATTTGAAGTTGAGTCTCGCTCTGGTACCTTGGTTAGTAGTAAAACTCGAAAGATCTCTTTCTAAAATAGTCGGAAATTCTTCAAGAAAGATATGTTTTCATTTTGTGTTGATGAATGCTGTACTAGTGTGACATCAGATTCGTAGTCATTAGACGGCATGCACGCACTGAAAAGGAAATAAACGATCACACCTGAGCCATTGACAAGGTTTATAACAAGCACTTTCTGAGAGACTGAATGAAATCATTCTGAATTTGGGCACGTCCACAGAAAAATTCGGTATATATTTTTTGTCCTTGTTCAGTCTGTAACCAAACGACCATTAAGTACACTCATGAAAAAAGTAAATGGACAGCAGTTTGATAACATCAGATAGCCGGGAAAATTTGCTTTCACATATGTTAGGCCCAGCCTCCTACATGTACATTGCATTGATTTGGAGTTATTGAAGAAAAACCACTGTCCATTTACTTTTTTACCTTGCATCATGCCAGGCTTGTGCCCTTACATGCCCCTGGTATGAATTAAAGCCTCACATCACAGTATTGAATTTTAGGTATTTTCTAATGGCAAAATGAGGTCTGTGCATTGTCTAAATGTTAATTCTAGTTAAACAGAAAACGCTTTGTTATATCAATAAAAAAAACTTTTCAATTTTCAAATCCGTTAAATAATAACGGTTTTACAATGCAAAAGATGTAGCAGGTTCTGGCCGTAACCGTTATGCATTCATCCTTGCTTTGATATACATGATTGCTTGATCTGTCCTACTTTGAGGATTGGAATGGCTAACCAGAGGGGTGCAAGGTGCAGTGAAGTCAGTGGCTCCAATCAACCAGATTATGTAAAATGAGTGAAAGTGGGAAGGTTATGCAATACATTTGCCATCTTCTTTACTCTCTCTTAAGGGTGGCGCACACTGGATGTTGCGGATGACATCACTAATCGACCTCAAATTTAATTCATCCACTCTTCCGAAACTCAAGTGTAATTATCGCATGCGACGTAGTAGTCGCATCGGTAGTCGCCCCCCCCCCCATTTTAGTCGCACGTGTGCGCCGCCCTTTAGGCCTTAGGTTCATCTTACTGTCAATAGAATCCGATTCCTGGTCGTGGATTTTCCGTATGTGGCCTTTAAAACCAGACACGGACTTGTAACGTCTTTCACAATATGGACATTTGAAGATGAATGGTTTGGTGGCACATGCGGTAGGCAGCGTATCTGTGGCATGAGAAGGGTTCGTACACATCACAGAAAACCTGGAATGACATGGAACTTCGAGTTAACAAAATACAGTCCTGGAAATACTTGAAAATCAGCAAAACTACCAAAATATCCTGGAACTGTTATGGAAACTCAAGCCCCTTTTAAAAAAGAAAAAATGTCAAAAGTAATTCTTGGCCAATACACTGCTTGTTTCGCACGATAGAAACAACGTTCAATCCCTTGATGTCCTTTATGAATGGTTTTCAGAATGTCTTTCCTCATAACTGAAGGGATGATGATGCAGTCACATTTGAATACCAGACCGTTTTTGTTGCTGATATCCTCTCGTAGGTTCCAGTAGTCGATTACAGCAGGGTCACAGTCATCGCTGCTTTCCAGCCATCCGTTGATGACGTAATCCTTGAGGGTCTGAAGTTGCTGGTCACTCTGTGTGTGGTTTGGGATAGTCGCACTGTCACGATGGCTTTCCGTTAGCAGGTTGACAGGTATCTCTGGAATCTCCCTGTAGTCAGTTTTCTCGGTAGCGTGGTTCGGATCAACCCTGAATAGGGCATCTGCTAGAATGTTGGATTTGCCGGTGATGCATTCGGCTTCCATGTCATATTTTGACATGCGCAGCTAATATATGGTAATAGTTGTCATCAGTTTGGTGTTCTGACAGTGGTGTTTTTTGTCCTAGAAGAATGTTAGACGATGAAGTCAGATTTGTTTGTAAAAAACTGTTCATTTATTGCGATTGTAGTTGGCCAGCAACTGATTTTTTGTGATGAAATGATGAGCATGTCATACATAAATTATGTGTTTGCCTGAGTTATGCTAATCTTTAAATCACTCTTTTGAATTCTGCAAAGTGATGATGGATGTACTTACATCAACTGTAGTCTCTTGGCTGTTCTTTAATGAGACATTTCCTTGGTAGACCTCTAGGTTTTGAGTACGGATTTTCTTCTGCAAATGTTCTTCTTGTACAAGATTCGTACTTTCGTTCCATAGTTTGCAAATTATTTTTGCGTTGGCCCTGGATTTCTCCAGTGTTATGTCCCGACGTTTCCAGTTCGTGCCAGTTTTGACTGGAGACACCTGCAAAGAAAAATGATCAACTGAGACTGTACCGACTTTTAGAAACTTTTAAAAACCCATCTTTTTACTCAGAGTTTTAGGTTGTCGTCTTCTCCTTAATGTCTTATCTCACAATTATTCTAATGTTATATTGTTTTATGTACAGCGCCTTTGAGCCACGAGGAAGAGGGCGCTATATAAGTGTCGTATAGGCCTAATAATAATAATAACTAGGTATGGCGTCTCTGTGTTGTTGGATATTTTCCTACAAGTATATCATGAATTTGCAGTCAGTTTTGTTATGCCCCCGACTTCCGAAAAAGTCGTGGCGCGTGCGTCGGTGTCGGTGTCGTCGTCGGTGTCGGTGTCCGTTAACATTTGGTTTCCGTCAATTAGCTTGAGAACGCTTTGACCGATCAACCTGAATTTTTTTGTGAGGGTTGGTCTCTATGAGGGGACGGTTCCTTTCGATGACCAGCTCCGCCGCCCATCCAAGATGGCGGCTATGGTCGCCAGCGCGAAATCCGTTTCCGTCGATTAACTTCAGAACACTTTGACCGATCAACCTGAATTTTTTTGTGAGGGTTGGTCTCTATAAGGGGACGGTTCCTTTCGACGACCAGCTCCGCCACCCATCCAAGATGGCGGCTATGGTGGCCATCTTGAAATTAGCTTCCGTTGATTAACTTGAGAACGCTTTGCACAATCAACCTGAATTTTTTTGTGAGAGTTTGCATCTATGAGGGGAAGGTTCCTTTCGATGACCAGCTCTGCCGCCCATCCAAGATGGCGGCTATGGTGGCCATCTTGAAATCGAGTTTCCGTCAATTAATTTAAGATTGCTTCACCCACAAAGAACAACATACCAGTTGGGGGCATATGCCACGCTCTCCGTTGCTCTTGTTTAATATTCTGTGGGAATCCAAGTGGTGCCATGTTCTTTGAAATCGGTGTGCATAAAAAAACTACACACTCATTTCGGCGATGATCTTCCTCCAGAGGCTATATCACCTTTCGGTTTCCCGGAGTGCTTCCTCTTAAGCCTCATCCTCTGCCGATTCTTCTAATTGCTCTGTAAGCTGGCCATGCTTTTGTCTGATTGAAAGGCAACTATGACATAATTTGCTGTGAAAAGTGAGCCAATGCGCCTTTGAAACTTCTGACTTCAGCCGCTTTGCAACATTCCTAGTTTTTTCTTTCATACGAGATTGGACTCCTTTCAAAAATTCCGCATGCAAAAACTGACGGACTTCCTGGGACAGCGAGGTGAAGATTTCTTGCCACGAAGAGCCCATCCTATTTGGAGGGATGGTTCCTGAGCCTTCTATTACAACAGACTAGCATATTGACCCGCGGCGAACACATTTTGAGAGAGTGTGTTTGTCCTTGAATATCCTGTGGTAGAGGGTCTGTTGCTTTATATTGATGAGTTTGTTTGGAGAGGGCCAGTTTCAAGGCTAGGAATCAAATCCATGAGCAGTGAGAAGTTTTCACTTTATAAACAGCAGCATCACATCTGGTTTATTACCTCTTCTGCTCGTAATGCCAAGGTGACCCAGATTCATGATAGCTATAGGTTCACATGAGTTCTATCTGTTTAATGCCAGCCACTCATTGCTCATCTCATTCCTAGGTCACTCCCGTTCTTGTAGATGGCAGCGCAGATCACCACACATCTGATTTTCTCTCTTTTTCATGCAAATCATCACTTTTAAAACCAAAAATTCCGTAATAAAACACACTCCTCCTATTGTACTGTACACATAGGCCGCTCTTCGTAGGATTCAAGCCCTAACTAAGGAGGAGATAGGGCAGAGAGTCCGGTCCACCGTAACTGTGTACAGTCATTACATGGCAAGGTATAGCAGATAAACAGGTCAACTCAGGTTGATAACAAAATCCAACATGGCTACCGTCCATTATAGTATAGATGCTGACGACGATTCAGACTTGGTGATTGCCCCGATCCTTCCTGCCCATTTTCGTTTGATCTGATCCATTTTTGTGTCGTTCAGGGTCACATCTGTGTGACTCCTGGCTCCAACTGCCCCCCCCCTGCTTGCCCAATCAGGAAGTGGTTCGGAGTTAGTACTCCCCCATCTTTGGGATCACTCGAGCAATATGTCAACGGGCGCGAATTCATCAGGCCCTCTACTTCCGCTATTGCGGTCTGCAATTCCTCATCAGTGACCCTTGCATTGCCTAGGATGGCCTTCAAGGCAATCTTCGCCGACTTGATCAGGGCCTCAAAAAGACCCCCGTGGTGGGATGCCAGAGGCGGATTGAAGGACCACTCAATCCCTTCGTTCGCAGCCTGCTCAACTATCTTTTCTTGTTCCATGGCTTGTACCAACGCCCCCGATTCGTGATCTGCTCCTACAAAGTTGGCACCGTTGTCTGACACAACCTTGATCGGTTTCCCTCGTCTTGCAACCATTCTCGAGAATGTGTTGAGGAATCCTTCCGTACTCAAGGAGTATGCCATTTCCAAATGAACGGCTCTGGACGCTGGGCATGTGAACAAACACAGCCATCTCTTAGCATCGACCCTCCTTGTAAGTTTGACGATGAAAGGGCCGGCAAAATCAACTGCTGAGGTGGCGAATGCTCTGAGTGGGACGGAGACTCTGAAAGATGGCAATGGCGCCATGATTTGCTTGGCAACCTGTCTTTTTCGTTGTCGACAAATGATACAGCCAGAATCTACTCTCTTTACCTCCTCTCGTCCCCTGACAACCCAATATTCTTGCCTCAGCTCCGCCAACGTAGCATTGACTCCCTTGGCATGCTTGCCCAAGGTTTCATGCGCGTGGCGTACAAGCAATGTGGTCACATGTGTCTTGGCCGGTACGATATAGGGGTGCCTGGCTTCGTACATCAGGTCAGAGTGCTGTAACCTTCCTCCTACCCTGGGGAGACCTTTTTCATCGAGGAACGGTGCCAGTGACCTAAGGGGGCCGGAAGCGAACGGCTTGTGGTTTCTTAGGTGGGCGATGGTGTCCCCGTACTTTCCCTGCATTATGACACTGTTGACCACTGAGAGCCCGTCCCTATAATTCCAATATGAAAGAAGTGCACCTGGACAATCGGCTCTAACGTTAGGCCAACCATTCAAAATCACTCTTCTGAGCTCACACAATTGCTCGTCTTTGGCAGTTTCAGCTCTAATTTCTTCAAATTTCTGATCAGATACAGGCACATTCTGCATCACATAATCTACATGCGCATCAACCTGTGGTTCTAATTCATCGTCACCAAATGCAAGGAATTTCAACAGCATCAGGACTTTGCTGGGTGTGGTAGCTGTCGTCATTAGTCCTGCTACTATGGTGGGCTGCGTGTATAGTCTGACTCAACCTAGAGGTAACATGAAAGGAATTTGAGTTATGCGAGTTATGGGAAATGTGACATGAACTGTGGTTTCTTAATAGACCCAAATAATCCAAGTGAAGAGGGTCTCTAATAGCCATTGAATGCAGAGTGTTCTAAACCACAAGGCCTTGCATTTCACTTGTGGTCAATGAATGGTCTATTTCGCATTCCAAACATTCCTTTCATGTTACCTCTAGGTTGAGTCAGACTATATTCCCCCAACAACCACTCCAGACGGAACCTTTGGAGCTTGCTCAGCCAGCAATTGCCCATCCTCCAACAGTGGACTCTGTCCTTCACTCTGAAGCTGATGACAGGATTTGGGGAATATCCGAGGACTGGTTCATCTGTTGCACCCGTCACAAATTTAAGGACATCTTTTAGTTCAATATGTCTTTGGGTCTCTGATTCATCAACATACATTCTCTTTCCACCTGTAATGCAAGAAAGATTTGAAATTCTGCATGTTGTACACAAGACTGAAAAAAGTAAATCCAATTTTCACCAGTGGCATTTTTATTTCTCTTTCATGGCATCCAGAAAGAGCATGTTAAATTGAAATGTACTGTAAAGAGTATAATATGTTTCTGCCACTTTTGGATGAGCCGTTCATGATGTTTGGAAATTACAAAATTTTTGTCTTTTGTTGTTATCTAGTTTTAAACAGTACATACCCTCCACCTCTATCAGGTAGTTCACAAAATGAACAAACATGTCCAACTCTTTCGTCCTGGTATTGCTTCCTTCCTCTGAGTATTTTGGAGTAAAAAGATTGACCACCTCAGCGGCAGTTTTTGTTTGGTTTCTGCCTTGGCCATTGCCCACCGTCTCAAGAATTGTGCAACATCTGGTTTGATCTTTAAAATCTGAAAATAAGATACTGCTCTTTGAGAATATTATAAGTAATGCTCAAGCCCAACCCAGCTGAAAATAAAAAACAAACACAATGACATTAGAAGAATTTTCTGTCATTTACCTCCACTAAGTTCTAATCCCTTCTTAAAATTTTCCAGTTCTGGTTGCATACCAGTAGATTCCGTATTGAGCAATGCCTAAGTCTCCTGTTGTTTCAAGCAGCATGGTGTGGGGCCATCCTGCAGCAGGCAGAGCGCTGAAATGAGGATGAAAATGAGAATGAAATTAAGATTTGTGATTTGGCCTGTAAAGGTACTAGCTAATCTTCAGTTGTTCTTAACCCTTTGCCTACTGAGCTACTTACATCAACTGTAGTCTCTTGGGTGTTCTTCACGAGACATTTCCTTGGTAGACGTCCACCTCTAGGTTTTGAGTACGGATTTTTTGGTGCAAATGTTCTTCTTGTACAAGATTCGTACTTTCGTTCCATAGTTTGCACACTATTTTGGCGTTGGTCCTGGATCCCTCTAGTGTTATGTCCCGACGTTTCCAGTTCGCGCCAGTTTTGACTGGAGGCACCTGCAAGAAAAATGATCAACTAGGTATGGTGTCTCTGTGTTGTTGGATATTTTCGTACAAGTATATCATGAATTTGCAGTCAGTTTTGTTTAATATTCTGCGGGAATCCAAGTGGTGCCATGTTGTGTGAAATCGGTGTGCATAAAAAAACTACACGCCCATTTCGGCGATGATCTTCCTCCAGAGGCTATATCACCTTTCGGTTTCCTGGAGTGCTTCCACTTACGCCTCATCCTCTGCCCCGATTGTTCTAATTGCTCTGTAAGCTGGCCATGCTTTTGTCTGATTGAAAGGCAACTAAAGTATGACATAATTTCCTGTAAAGTGAGCCAATGCACCTTGGAAACTTCTGACTTTGCAACAGCCGCCTTGCAACATTCCTAGAGTTTTCTTTCATGCGATATTTGACTCCTTTCAGAAATTCCGCATGCAAAAACTGACGGACTTCCTGGGACAGCGACGCGAAGAGCCCATCCTAATAGACTCTATCACTCCAAAAGAGCGCAGCACCTGACGGGGTCAGCATCATGACGTCCCGCACATCATTTCTGAACGCATGACGTGACTCGAAAAAAATCCGGTTGTTTCAGCGATCAAACAATCTGATTTTTTCCGTCTCACCTCAAGACATCTTGAGTTGCTCGCTAGAATATCCCTGCAATTTGCCAGGTCATAGCTATTGCCGTTTTCCCAAGGATCACAAACCACCCTAATTCGCAGTCTTCAAGGCGAAACCGAGCATCTCCTTTCTGCTTGTAATTTATTTTCGTTTTGCAACTTCTTCAGAGCTCTGTTCGATTTGTACTGTATACATTTTGCATCTAATTTATGTTCTGTGTTCTATGTTCTATGCTTTAGTTCTACATTGTGCATAATTTGATTCTAACTTTCGCTCTATTAGTTCTACATGTATAGTCTACTCTTTTGCTCTATACACCTATTGTACATTATTTTGCTTCTGTATTTTGTTTTGCTGGTTCTGAGCCGTTCAGTTGACATGTATCCTAATTTTTGTTTACTGCACCTTATTTACGTATTGCACCACCTTCACTTGTATAGCACACCATTAAGTAGGGCCATTAATGCTTTGGCACTGGCCCTTTATTATTTGTATTGCACTAGTATTCAATAATAAACTACAATATACAATTTGTCAGTGTGTGTTCCTCCTCCTGCCATTTCGCCCAGTCGGTCCAAAAAACGCCCAAACTCTATCTCGGCCCTAAGTCCCCCCTGAATCTTAATAAGCTGGTCCTGTAACATTGAATCTCCTTCATTCAAAGGTTTCTGAAATTTCGCGCCGTTCGCCGGGCCACCAGTGGAATGAGTAGACGGCACTTCGTTCTTGTTGAAAACGCCAGGAGGCGCTCGCGTGACTGGTCGCGGCCTCTCGAGCTGCTCCATCCGTCCCATCAGCTGATTCATAAGTTGTGTCAATAGACTCTATCACTCAAAAAGAGCGTAGCACCTGACGGGACAGCGTCATGACGTCCCACACGTCATTTCTGAACGCATGTCGTGACTCGAAAAAAAATCCGGTTGTTTCAGCGATCATGACGTCGTGAAACAATCTGATTTTTTTTCGTCTCGCCTCAAAACATCATGAATGACGTGCGGGACGTCTTTGACGCTGTCCCGTCAGGTGCTGCACTCTTTTAGAGGAATATCCTGTATTGGGACAACTCGGTCCTAACGTCGGGTTGGTTATTACCCCTGCAGATCACAGCTGTTCAAGGCTCCAATGAAATGAGGTACCACTAAATGCCTGATGAGGGCTCCACACTCTTTTCACACCTCAGTGGCTACCATGGCTACCTCCTGAGGTCACGGACTGGGACACTCATGTGTAAACAAACCCCCTTAATTAGCCACCAAACAATATG
The DNA here is from genome assembly GCA_002633025.1 of Notospermus geniculatus. Taxonomy (NCBI): domain Eukaryota; kingdom Metazoa; phylum Nemertea; class Pilidiophora; order Heteronemertea; family Lineidae; genus Notospermus; species Notospermus geniculatus. Next base: position 267,138 of record NMRB01000389.1, read on the forward strand.
GCAGAGGTGTGAATTGTGCTCTAACTGCAATTAGGGCCTACATGTAGAAAATGTTGCTTTTGATGGAAGGAAAAATACAGAAATGTGGAAAAGTTTCAAAGTCCTCTAGCACCTTCCCATATTAAGCAATGGGCTTGAAACTTTCAGGTCTTGATCCTGAATGGTCCTTTCATTGGCAGATGAAGTATTAGCTCAGGGGGACAATTCAGTCACATGCAAACTTGGCTCAATTATCTGCCACATGATGTCAATGATGATTAGGCACTTAGAATGCCTAAAATCCAAACCTACATTGAAATTAGACATAAATAATGAAATGAGGCATATTTTCGATGTACTTAAGATCTATCACATTTTTATTCCAAGAGGTAGAGACTCATAATTCAACAGCTAAGGGTACAAAAATATAGAATTGCATGCACATATCACAATCATTAGACAGAAGATTTTGGATGGAATGTACCATGTACCAGCACCCACACACCACACAGCAGAAAATTTACTTTAAAATGCTTCAGGGTGACATTTCTGACATAGCCTTTCAAGAGAGGTAAAGACTCAAAATTCAACAGCTAAAGAAAAGGTTCAAAAATATAGAATTGCATGCACATATCATCACAATCATTAGACAAAAGATCTTGGATGGAATGTACCCAGCACGCAGTCACCCACACCACACAGCAGAATATTTACTTTAAAATGCTTCAGGGTGACATTTCTGACATAGCCTTTCACCTGATTTCTTGGACTGCTTCATAAACCCTTTGCATTCACGACCATTAACAACCACTCTACATTTCTTGGCCATTCTACTCAAACTTTCCTGTTTTGCAGTGGAGCGAAGGGAGTGGTTTGAATAAATCAATTGGAGCTGTTTTTCAGATTCCCGTACACAGGAATACGTCCTGAGATCCTGGTTGACAAGCCGATGAATACTTTCAGCTCCCTGCTCACCAAGAAGTCCCAGGGTTCGCCACCTTCTTATGAAATTTGGGACGTGAAAAACAAGCAAGTGAAATTTCACAGTGATAGATGCATCAGGAAAATTACATGGAAACCATTGGCCTAATTTCCAACATGCATGGCATGCAATTTCAATCTCAGAATCTGTCAGGAATCTAGCAACATTTACAATATTGTAAATAGTCAGTAACTGATCAAAGAAGGAAGTGAATTTCTCATGTAAACCAGAATGATCACGCAAAACCTGCAGAAGATTTGCAGCACCAACCAAAATCTTTTTACAGTGGTTTCCAATGAATGACTGTGAATGATAGGCCTGTTTCACAACTAGTAAATCATCAACCAGAATTCTATTCAGTTCAATCTCTCTTGGACCTTGATACTTTTTCACTTCCTCAAACACAGCATTGAGCTCTTTCTTTGCAGCAGTTTCTTTTTCAATAGCAGCATCTTTTGCTGGTTTGAGATTTGACAGACACGCCTCACTATAGGAAACTAACTTTGCTGGACTATCAATACCCCTACATTCAAAACACTCATAAAAGTAATCATCATCTGCTACCCTGGCTTCATCTGCTTTTGGAAGACCTGAACATTTGAAATGTATCCAGTTGCCACAGGCACAGCCAACCCATTCATAAACTCCTTCATTGTACTTTTCAATGCAAACCGGGCTGTCACAAGTGTCCTTGATGTTCTTTTTACTCTGCTTCCTAATTATTTCAACAAACTTTTCTCGCTGAGAATACTCTAATAGTATTTCCTTTGACTCCTCAGTGCAACTGGAGGCATGTTCAGACAAACTCTGCCATTTTTCATACAACTTTTTCACATCATCTCGTTCAATTTCTGCCATATTCACTCTATCTAAACTGATGCATTCATTTTCCAACATATCATAACCATTTTTCACAAGACCAAGAAAGATATGTAGGGGAGGAGGCACAACATTGTCAATGGAAACAGGAAACAACATATCATGAACAATGCTGTGGTGATATTTACCATTCAGTTTCTTGTCATTTTTGTTTCTGCTGTCATTAAGAAAACCAGCCAGGTCCTGTTTCAAGGAGTGGTCGTCTCGCAAAGAATATGCACAAGCACCGTTCTCAGTGAAAACTTCTTTTCCACTATCCCACAGCATGGGAGTATGGGGTCGACCGTTCTTTTCTCGCAGATCAGAGAGGGGGACATGACAAAACAAACACGGATAACTACTTGAGGGCCCTTGGTGCCCCAATACATTACATAGAAACATGTAGTCACCGAATAGAAATACTCTTGCAGGAAGTTCAGAGTCACCAAGCTTAAACTTTGTATCACTCAAGGAGATTACATCATCACGGAATGGGGAAAAAACCTCCCAAACATTCTCATTGGAGTCAAATGCTTCAAAGACACCAAGCAGTTCAGTCTTTTCAGCTGAATTACCATTTTCAAAATTGGCGAACTGCATGACCAGTTTAGTAGTAGATCCTCCTTTGTCACCACCTAGTTTTAATCAGAGCTCCCCATTGAAATGAACAGGGAACTCAATCAATTTGTCACCTGCCGCACTTCGATTATCAATAGCATGAGTGACTGTCTTCTTGATATCTTTAACTCGACAAAAAGCTACCGGGGAAACTTTGTCAGTTGTACCATTCTTTTTCAACATAACTATGCCCACTTCAATAAGGGTCTCACTTGGCACACGCTTGGCCATCTCTTGCCTAATAAGATGTTCGCTAGCGAGAACATTTATCCCATGCTTGCTGAGAAATGTCCGCAAATCTCTCAGTCTCTGCATTGGAAGTTTCAAAAGCACTTTCAGATCAAGTGTATCACCAGCAGACAATGATTCACAATTGATATCAAGTTGGCCTTCCTACATGCTTCCAGAGTAATTTCAGGGTGATTCTTGACAAATGCAGTCAAAGTGGCAATGACATCTTGTTCAGTAGGCTATGAGGGAGAGGAAAGAACATTCAACACATTACGCAAGATGAGAGACCTTTGGCTCAAAGAACGAAAGAGAGCATCTGAGCTCGGAATATCTGGCTTTGGCAACTTTATATACTGAGATGAACACTTGCCAGTACCAGCATTTCTGGCATTGAAGACACCACCCTTATTTTCTCCCAGGACATGCAGTAAATTCATTGACTTGAACATGTCTAATTTAGACTTGAGCTTTTCGACTTCTTTACCTTTCTCGTTCAATTCAACTTTTGCATGCTGAAGTTCATCTGTCAAAGAAGAGACCTTAGTGCATTCACCCTCATACAACTTAACCATTTCAGTGTATTTAGTTTCCAACTCAACAATTCGTGACTTCAAACAAACAATTTGTGACCGCAGTACCTTCTCAGTCTGTGCAGTACATTCACTTTGCACATCTATCTTTCTCTTCAGTTCTTCAATTTCTTTTCTACACTTTTTAATGCACACATCCTTACAAGAAAGTTCAAAGTCTTTCTTTTCCAGCTCTAGATATAAACTAGCCACCTGTTCATCCAGTCCTTTACATCTGTCATGCCACTCACGGTTGATTTTCATGAGCACTTCGATGTCAGTCAAATAGGTTTCCTTCATTCGACACAGAAAAATATCACGTTTGTCTTGTTCATTCTGGTACATCGCTTCTATCTGTCCACATTTTTCTCTGTATTCTTCAGCAAGATTTGCACTTTCTTTCTGCACCCGCCCCAGCACACAACGGAACAACTTGAGCGCTGCCTGAAGTTCAGGATTGCAGACACTTTGAAGCCTAGGCAGGGAGAGGGAAGAATCACAAGGAGCACTGTCAAAATTTGGCAAGGCAAAGCATTCATAGACAGGAACACGCAAGAGAATTCCAGAGTCATCACAGGAAACAGACAATGTGTCATCGCAAACTTCATTGACCATCGCATACTTCAGTGTCATTGTCTCAAAATCCTGCATGATGAGAATTATATCCCCAGACCTGACTGAATTTGTGCACACATGCACAGCTTCAGCAACATCCTTCGCTGCCACCGTTGTTGGGCTTCCAAGCACTGAATACTTCACATCCAAAGAGTTCCTATCTTCAGAACACACAAATAAACCGAGCTTAAAATTCGAATCACAGCGAACGATCAAAAGTTGTCCTGCATGAAGGCTTTTGAAGAACTTGTCTTTCAACTCTTTTTCCTTCTTGCGCTGTGCTGCAATCTTTGGCGTTTTAGATGGCCTCGAACAAGAGTAGCTCCTGTATCCTCCAGAACCAACTTTCCTTTTTCCACGGCTAGCCCGGCCACTAGAAGCTGGAAATTTAAAAAACAGATGTACTAAACTGGGTCTCTGCATGACCCCAGGTAGCCTAAACAAAGCTGTCAGATTATTCTTGAACGACCCCGACAAGTGAGTGAAAAAATCCTTTCAAAATCCCAAATTTAACAACTTACCACCATCACCTCCATGTTGCTCCATCGTGGTTTCCTCAATCTCAGCGGGACTATCACTTGGTTGACCTGTAGAATTTAGAAACAAATAGACAGTGAGCAGCATGTTTTGATCATCGAACATCTCTGCGTTAAAACTTTCGCTAGGCTATGCAGGCTGAGCAAACTCTTAGGGCCTACGTTAGGCCTAGGCCTAACTGTTTTTGTACGTGAGAGACACAACTCGCATGGGCATTGCCTAGCTAGGCCCAGCTGTAACTCACGTAGGCCTAGGCGTACTGGCTGACAACAGTCATATTGACAGACGTCTCTGATATAAAAGAATATTTGGCCAGGCCTGGGGCTGGGATGTGAATGCAAAACCAAAGCTTACCATGTCCATGACTCGAATCAGGCCTGTTAGGCCTACTCCTCGTCGACTCCAAAGAAGAAGAAACAACGGGCTCTTCGTCCTGCTGAGACATGTTTATGTCAACCTGGTCCATCTCATGATCTTCATCTGTTCGTTCGACCTGAAACCAATGAGTAAAATCGTGAATTTCAATTGAAATCACCGTGTACATGTGTATGTTGCATGTACAGCACACACGAAGCCAGCTGTTTTATTGATTGTTTACCGTGGAAGCGGAAGTAGACCGCAGTCGTTGGTAGGGGCCGCAGGAGTACACAATTCAAAACTGGACTCCAACAAAGGCCATTTATAACGAAAATGATAAAGTTTAAAGTAAAAGTGAATCATTTCACTACGTATATTAAGTCATTCGATGTGTTTTGAATGAATTTGGAGCAAGTTCCCAGAATAAATCTCGAGTACAACATCCAACGCCCCCGTGGAATATCCCACTTGGGCTCGTCTGTTGACCCGCCATCTTGAAATCGGCTTGAAATTTTCGTCAGGATAGGCTTACAAAGCGCGTTGATATTGAGAATATGACACATTTTTCATGAAAAGTTTAGGTCTGATTGCATTGTAGGGATATATAAGTATGCTGTATCATTGATATTTGGTGAAAATTAGTTGATCCTACGTGGAGAAAAAGCGAAACATTTGCTCACCTGCGGATAATTTCGCTGTCGATTCGAACGATTCAAAATGGACGATGCAGCAGCATAGATGAATACATAATGAAGTAGGTCAGCCAATCAGATCGTTGATACCTCATACCAGCTCTTGAATATTAATGCGCTTTCACAAGCAAGTTTTGGGAAACTCGCATAATGGTTTTGAATAGCGTGCTTTCGCGCGAGTGACGTAGGGCAGTGACGAAAGCGATAAGGATTAGGCCAATGAATAGGCGTGATTAGCAGAGGTGTGAAAAGGGGTTTGGGCTTTGTTTCAGTGGAGCTTAACTGATGTTTTGAACAGCTGTGAGATGCAGATGCTTCGCGTTGATTAGGAGTTTCAGATTTCTTGGAACCGCCGCTCCTCGCCGTCGGGAGGGGGGGGTGCTATTCTTTTGCTCGTTCTTCTTAGTGTGGCGGACCGGTTGTTCCTTCGGATTTTCGTGCGGTTGTTCCTCATCATCATCGCCCCACACCATCTGCGATTTGTGACCACCCTTTCTCGTCTTTGACAACCTTTGGGTGTCTCTGAAACGGACTACTTCATAGACGGCTTGGTCAATATCGTCAGGTTCCTTGCCGTATTCAACGTTGAACCGCACACAGTCATCAAACAATCCATCTAAAATCTTCCCGAGTATGTCTTCGTTCCTGGTTTCCGGGTCTCGGGATAGGCCTTGCCGTAAAGCGTTTTTAATTCGGCTGCATAAGCGGCGGGTGTCTCTCCCTGCTTTTGCACCCGGTTCGAAAACTGAGCAGCGAAAGATTTCGACGTTTCCACTTTGCGAAATCGATTATGTAACTCTTTCACTAAGAGTGTGTAGTTCATTCTGACTGGGCGCTCAAGTTGAGCATACACAAATTCACCTGCAGTACCTTGAAGTTTGGGCAGTACATGGTCCAACTTCTGGCCCTCATTCCATTTGTATCTCGAGACCACGTCAGAGAAACGATTAAACCACGCCTCCCACGACTCTTTATTGGAGCCCGTGAAAGGTGGTAACCTTACATTTCGCCTAGAGCGTCTCGCTTCCGGAGTCTCGTCATCATCGGTGTTTCTACACCATTCATCAAGATCATCAACGTGACTGCTAGTATTCGCCGGACTCGGCGTTCTAGAGTCTCTATAAGCAGGATATGTTTTGGAAGGCTTCCCTTCCGTAGTCTTAGCCGGGGGTACAACTTCAGTGCGCCGGGCCAGATTGTGCAGAACGGTCCGCAGTTTCATTAACAACTTGTCTGAGGATAGCGCGGGCCATTAGCCCAATATGAAGTTAGACTAGTATTCACTTTCGAATTGGGAGGGAATATAACCACAGGGAAAAGTTGCGTCGATGTAAGCCTTTAAACTACACGCGTGGGTCCCGCTGAAACTACCTCTGGGCGGTCAACTACCTGACTTTCGGTCCCCTATTTATCCGCCTTAGGCTGATCCTTGAATGTGTTGTATGGACAATTGGCCACCCAATGATCTGCGCCCTTACACAGAAAACAGGCTCTTGCAGCTGACGGTACCCTCTGCCTGATACCCCTAGGCCTACATGTACACCCCTCAGCATTAATTTATCTACACCTCTTTTTCTTGAATATCTCGTAAGCAAGTTGACCAAATTTGATCGGGTTTGCGTTATATGATATTTCAATGCCTTTGTCAAATAATTCCAGCGGTTTTGGGTGATTGCTTTCAGGACAATATTATGTCATCAGCTGTCAAAAAAAGGCTACAAAATCAACATTTTTTATTTTGTGTGAAAATCTTCTGATTAATGCAATACATTTTGAAAACACTCATAAGAAATAATCCTGTGGAAGTTCCATCCACAAAATCATAACAGTTTTTAAGGAAAACGGTTTTTCTCTGATGCTTCGCCGTGAGATGATTGCAATGGTTGACACAGCCCCTCTTTAGACTACCAAGACGTCATGAATAATAAATATTTCGTCATGTAACCGTAACATGTGACCATTAGCCCAGACTTGGTCTTGTCATGTTAATTTAGTCACCTGGTAAAATTGTGTTGATGACGTGTGAAATTGTGCATGAAAAAAATTGTTGTATTGTTCGTTTAAGGCCTATTTGTTATCGACCGTTGGCGGGTGCATTCCTTGAACTTTTCTCATGAACAATAGTGTTCAATATGATGCATTCCACCGGGTGAATCACAATGGTGGACGAAAGTAAACATTGGCATTGTGGTTATCGCACTACAGGGTGTGATGTAAAATACCCACAGCGCCTATTCGTTGTATACCCACAAGGTCGACTGATGTGCCAAAATAGGGCCTACGTCTCAGTGTTATTCGTCCGTGTTATTGGGAGATTTTAATTTGAGGACATTGGTTTCTATCACCAATCACCAATACTAGTATCCACCATGACAAAAAAGGGAAGTTTCTCCTGGATGATGATGACGGACGCTGTATCTTTGGTGCTGAATACAAAACACTCCACCGTGGCGTGACCTTTTGGAAGGTTCATCCTCTACAGTGTCTACGCTTTTGCTACATTATTGTCGTCTGTTGGGAGTAATCAAAAGTGATAACAGGGCTTGGAAGTCGATTGCCCCGCTTTACATCGTATTTTGGTGATCTCATCCTTCTGCTAGCCCCGATAGAACATGGTTGGTACGATGGAGAATAAATGAGATAATATATGAGCTTTTTCAAAGAAATGAATATATTTATGCAACAAAAACTGGACTGTATCTACAAAGTATTGCACGCCAGTCATCATTACACAAAAATCATCACGATGAATACTGTTCTAATAGCGGGTCCATTGTCCTCCTGCAGTTATCACAGCCTCCATCCGGCGAGGTATAGAATCGTATAATGCAGCCCAGTATTGATTGTCTTCCGAGATACGGGCCCAAGCGTCGCGGGCGGCATCCCACAGTTGATCTGGGTTTCTTACATCGGTGAACTGAACATCTGACTGCACTTTACTCCACGCATTTTCAATTGGGCTCATATCAGCACCCTTAGAAGGCCAATCCATAACCTCCTCGGGCTGAGTCCTCAACCACTCCTGGATGGTTCTGGCGGTGTGAACAGGGGACCTGAAAGTAGACGGCCGGTAACCTCCTTAAAATCCATCCATTCTGCTCGTATTTCAGATATTTTACCTCTGTCTTTAAAAATTGCTGTTAAAGGTTACTGCATCATCAATGTTTAGTGGTAAACATAAGAAGCATTCCGAACCCTATCGAAGTTGATTCGAGCTGAATGGACCACAAAAAAATTAATTTGGTGCTGCAATGATAGCGATCAATAAAGGACAATATCTCACCTGTCCTGTTGGAAAATGAATTCCTCATGGTGCTCCCGCATCTCAGCAAATGCTTGCTGAAGTATCAGCCGGTACTGATGTTGGTTGAGACGGCCTTCAATCCGTTGCAACCTTCCTCGTCCTTGGAAATCCATCCATCCAAAGACAGATACAGAGAATCTCCCACTCCTCCTCAGTTTGGCGGTGTATAATGGGTTGAAACGTTCACCAACAGGTCGTATTACCCACAGTTGCCCGTTCATCAAGCTGGAACACCTTCTCGTCGGAGAACATAACGTGTCTCCATTGCTGCACATCCCAATCAGCGTGTTCCTGAAAAATAATAAACATGGTAAGAATAACGTTGGGAGCAGTCAGAATAACCAAAGTTGCAGCACGTGCCTTCTAACGTCAACAAGGTGCAGCCGTAGGCCTATGCCATGTCGAACGGCTTCGAGCCGATTTAACAGTAATATTGATGAGGGGACTTCGAGAACTTTCCAACTTTATTTGGTTGGAATTGCCACGACCCAAGAATTCGGATATTCTCATCATTGCTCGTGACCACATTGTCACCACGCTGAAGGGGGTATCTTTTTACCTGTGCAAAATTGAGGCGTTGTAGAGCATTGACATCCGTTATCATTTCCTTCTTCTTCGCAACGCGTGAGAAAAGACCAGCATCTTTCAGTCTCCGACGGATCGTATCTGGCGAAATTTGCTGTGCTTCTCCAAGGGCCCGCTGAATCCCCTTGGTCCCAATGAAGGGGTTGTTCCGTGCCAATCTGGTGATCTCCCGAGCAGTTCTTTCATCTGTTTTCAGGGGTTTACCTGGCCTTGGACGACTTTCCACCGAGTCCTCCTCCTGATGGCGCCGCCACCACCGACCTACAGTGGTGAAATGGATGTCAAGACGTTCGGCAACCTGACGGTGGCTGAGGCCAGCTTCTTTTAGCTCAACAAGTTGGCGTTTGACGTCCATGCTCAGGTCACGTTTTCCACGAGCCTTCGGCATTCTGACCGCTCTGCGTGCACGTCTACGATGCACCACAAAGCGGTTGTCATTTCCTTCATAATGTGCGTTGCAAATAAATGTTCAGATAATGAAAGCAACTGATCTGGAGGGTTAAATATTGCTATGGCATCAAACAATAGAAATACTGAACATCTCAATCACTAAGATCAGCAAGATTTTTGCTACGATTGATATGGAAGTAAAAGCAACCAAAACGTCTTCACTCAACATGCTCAAGCAATTATCTTGAGGTTGAATATTTTGGAATGCACTATAAACTAGAAATAAAACATGCACCAGAAAGGGTCTTTGGCGCCCATGAATTTTTGGTAACACTCAACCGCATGTGATTGAAATATGCAACCCTTCAATTGAAATATCCGAGTTCAAGTCACCAGGTCAATAATAGGCCTCACGTTCAATAGACCTTCAGTCAGTCATTCACATATTTGTAGCCCTACACCCAACCTCGCCGAGGATCAATGAAAGATTGGACGAATCAGAAAAGTTATTGGGGCGATCACAGAATTTTCTCGGACGAGGTATAAGCCTATTGACTGTGAATAAGGGCTTTAAAAAACAAGCCTCGCGATTCGGTGCTCACTGGCAGGGACCAGGCGGGGGACCGTGGCGCAAGTCAAACTTAGCGTCATGAATTTGGCCTTTGGAAGCCATTGAAAAACGTCAATATCATCAACAGTGACGAATAAATTAACCAAGAACTTCCGTAATAGTGTTTAACAAATGGCTATCTTTATCTCCACGATGTGTTTTAAAACTTTCAGTTGAGAATAAAAAAGTTGACTTTTACAGCCATTCTTTGACAGCTGATTACATAATATTGTCATGAAAGCAATCACTCGAAACGATTGAAATTATTTTACAAAAGCATTGAAATTTCATATACAAGAAACCCGATCAAATTTGGTCAATTTGTTAACGAGATATTCAAGAAAAAGAGGTGTAGATAAATTAATGCGGAGGGGTGTACGTCTGGAGCGGGGGAGCAAAACTTCTGGGTCCGTAAATCGCCGTTCTCCGCTTTCGACTCCTTTGACTCACCTGCCTTCTTTTCCGGACCCTTTGCCTTTTGTTCCTTCTTGAGAACTTTACACCACGCGTCCACTGCCGTTTGGGCTTTTTTGCCGTTTCGCTGCCTGTGTAAAGAGCCCTGAGCATCGTTTTCCCGACAGGCTTTAACTGCCATTTTATACAAGTCCTCGCCCTCATGTCCTGCAATCGTCGCTATATCATACAGACTTTCCATGGCAGCTATTAACACTCCATTCGTAGAGGCTGTTCGACGAGCCAACATGCTCACCTGAGATAGGGCGATCTCTGCATTTGAATTCTCCTTTTGAATGCCAGAATGAATCTTCGGGAATGCAATTCGAAGCGCAAACATTCTCCCCTGAGAAAGGGCGATTTCTGCATTTGAATTCTCCTTTTGAATGCCAGAATGAATCTTCGGGAATGCAATCCAGAATGTGAAGTAACAAGCCAACAGGATAATGAGCACTGAGAAGACCCTTTTACCCTCACAGCTTGAAAATATGTCAAGGTACGAAAGTCAATAAACTTGTAAAGGAAAACTTAGTCGTTTAAAATCGATTTTGGTGAGCAATGTATTTGGGCCATGTGAGTAATTACTGATGGACCATGGGTGTGGCTTGTTTGTGTAGGCTTGTCCAGTATGAACGACTGTGGCTTACCCCTTGGTTTTGGAGGAAATTATGATGCAATTATCGACTTTCTCTGCATTTGTCAGCATATAACTCTCATTCTTATGAATTCCTTCAAGCAACGTTTGTACTGTTGAAAAACTGAGGTTATAAATACTGTATAATATGACTTATCCGGCCACCACAGCCAACCTGCGAACCACGCAAATTATTGACTATACACGATCCACACCAAGTTATGAAAGGCCTAGTCAGGGTTACACATTACTTGTGAGTTTCTTTTCAACGACAGACCGCAGTTTTATTCCACAGTCAGCCTTGTTTGACAAAACTGAAAGTGACCCTCCTTCACCGCGGGATATCCATTACGATGGTCATCAGGCGTAAGACGATTTCCAATGAACAACCCTGACTAGGCCTTGCGTAACTTGGCCTGGATCGTGTATAGTCAATAATTTACCTGGTTTGCAGTTTGGCCGTGGTGGCCGGATAAGTCATATTATACAATATTGTCATCGTCCTTGAGGGCAACATAACAGTGATGTGTCTCTTCCCGTGGTTCTGGATCTGTTAGGAAATACACTTTGGCTTGTTCATTTTGTCGTTTCACTGCCTGTTTTTGCCGTTTCACTGCCTGTGTAAAGGGTCCTGAGCGTCGTTTTCCCTACAGGCTTTAACTGCCATTTTATACAAGTCCTCGCCCTCATGTCCTGCAATCGTCGCTATATCATACAGACTTTCCATGGCAGCTATTAACACTCCATTCGTAGAGGCTGTTCGACGAGCCAACATGCTCACCTGAGATAGGGCGATCTCTGCATTTGAATTCTCCTTTTGAATGCCAGAATGAATCTTCGGGAATGCAATTCGAAGTGCCAACATTCTCCCCTGAGAAAGGGCGATTTCTGCATTTGAAATCTCCTTTTGAATGCCAGAATGAATCTTCGGGAATGCAATCCAGAATGTGAAGTAACAAGCCAACAGGATAATGAGCACTGAGAAGACCCTTTTACCCTCACAGCTTGAAAAGGTACGAAAGTCAATAAACTTGTAAACATGGAAAACTTAGTCGTTTAAAATCGATTTTGGTGAGCAATGTATTTGGGCCATGTGAGTAATTACTGATGGACCATGGGAGTGGCTTGTTTGTGTAGGCTTGTCCAGTGTGAACGACTGTGCCTTACCCCTTGGTTTTGAAGGAAATGAGGTACCTGCGGAACTAACGTCACGACGCGGCGCTGCGAGCGATGCACCCGAAGTTTCTTTTTTCTAACGTTATTTCCATTTATTTCTGGAGTGAAAATAACCCGTTTCTGTTGGTCGCCTGGCAGTAAACTTACATCATCCTGAAGCAGATGAAAATTTCTTTAATCTCCTTGCTTTTTGCCTTAAAATGAGGAGATAGGTTGCCGATAAAAGCAACGTTTTTGCCTAATTTTTCCTGTAGAAAAATGTACAGGTCACTTTTTCATGACGCAACGTCAACACCTAAAATGACGTCAATGACGTCGCGACGGGTCAATCGATCACATCGCCACCGCGTAGCAAAGTTTGTCACGCGGGTATCCCATTA
>NMRB01000389.1:280695-294841 GCA_002633025.1 Notospermus geniculatus
TAATAATAATAATAATAATTACCATATATTATAGTGCTGTATACAATAAAATTGCTCTACAGCACTTTACAAATAAAACATTATATGACCTAAGACAGTCCAATAGGGAGCAATAAAAAATGAATTTGAAATTATTAAAATACAATTATGACACTGGGCGTGGCTATTAAATATTAAATAGGCTACACATTTCCAAAACTTTTGATGAAAAGGAATGTCTTCAGGTGCTTCTTGAATGCTATGACACTGACTGACACTAGACCTTTTAATCTTACCATGTCGTCGTGAAGTGGTAAAAACTGAAGCGGCAATATGAATTCTGAGCAATTGCACTAGCATAGCTATCGTTCAAATGCAAGAAACATACGCAACTTACTCTAGATTCGTTCTTCTAAAGCGGCCCATACACGATCAATATTATTGCACAATATGAGGATCACAATGGGCAATATTATTGCCAATCTTTCTTCTACCTCATGCGAAAAGCACACGACCACCCATTTGGGCCCCATATTGTGCAATAATATTGCGCTGTGTATGGGCGGCTTAAAGCGGCCCATACATGATCAATATTATTGCACAATATGAGGATCACAATGGGCAATATTATTGCCAATCTTTCTTCTACCTATCATGCGAAAAGCACACGACCACCCATTTGGGCCCCATATTGTGCAATAATATTGCGCCGTGTATGGGCGGCTTAAGGTTACTTTGCTGAACACCCATATGACCGCCTACACTATTGAATATGCATTGTAAAACAAAGAGCTGTAACGCAAGACTCACTCATTTGTCAGTTATGTTGAATAGAATCAATAAATTCTTTGTAGGGTCTAATTGTGGGCTAGGCATTAACCTATAGCATGAATATCTGAAGCAACCTTAGAAGAATGAATCTAGAGTATGTCGGGGGTGCGGTGTATGTGTTTTTGGTTTTTCAGGCCGTTTCTCACCAGCCGCAGCTGGTCTAGTTCATTCCTTGCCTTTGCCAGACGTGGAATTTTTCTCTGAAGGGTTTTTAGCTGCCTTCTTAGCTTTGTTTTTGTCCTTTTCCTCACGGAAGAAAAGCGCCTCCGCCAAGTTGAATTCATGCTCCGCCATCTTGGTAGTTGCATGAACGCGGTACCCGCGCACGGGGACCGAAACGAGGCTGATTAAGATTTGACCTAGTTCCCGCCCGCTCAAGGACGATCTAGAAACACACGCTAAGCTCGCAACTCAGCGCCGTAAAACTCACCGAATGCAGTTCAAAACAATCCGTATTAAACTGACAAGTACTGCAAAAGTCCAAACTTGTGTAGAACGAAGAAACACATGAAAACCAGTTGAAAAACGGTACACAAACTGGGTATTCCGTTACATAGCCGCCATCGTGCGCGACGAAGTGCATTATGGGTAGAGCTGCGCGCGCATCTCATGTAATCTCGTAAGTAAGTCAGCTGTTGGGTAGAATGAGCATCTTCTGTCGATCATTCTGTACGCCAGTGTGGACAGTTTATGACATTGATCCTCTTCATTAAACAACTTCGCAGCATAGTTATCAGCTATCTCTCTCTAATATCCAGAGGCGGTCTACAAATTGACTGGCAAGTCAACTTCTACTTTACGAACTTACGGATTCTTAACGACTTGATTTGAGGGATGGTGATAGATTCTGTAATTANTATAGATTCTGAGCGGCGGCCATATTGAAATTCAAGATGGCCGCCACCAGGGGGCGTTTCAGAGTTGGGTCCTAATCGAAAAATGATCCTTAGGGGGTCCCCTACCAGCGTGCAAAGTTTCACAATTTCTTCAAAAAGTGAAATATTCTGGTGGTATTTTAGCCTATGCCGCTTGACTATTACGCTTGTGATCTGTAAATGAAATTAAATGTATTAAGCAGTATCTATGACAATGGAAGAATCTGAATAAATTTGGGGACAGTTACTGGCCGTCACAAAATTACATTGAGGCTAAAAGAAGATGAATTGACTTCTTCTTTTCACTGACCCCCTCCATACTTGAAAAGATGAAGTGGGCACTTGACGTTGCCATTGGTAAGCTTATAGCTCTGACTCATGCAGACCATAGAACATGTAGACGAACTTACGCATTCAAGAAATAAACTCACGGATTCTAAACAACAACTTGATTGGGGGGTATGGTGAAACATTTGTAATTACGCTTGTGATCTGAAAATGAAATTAAAAGTATTTATAAGCACTATGACAATGGAAGAATCTGAATTAATTTGGGGACTGTTACTGGCCTTCACAAAATTACATTGAGGCTAAAAGAAGATGAATTGACTTCTTCTTTTCACTGACCCCCTCCATACTTGAAAAGATGACTTGGGCACTTGACGTTGCCATTGGTAAGCTTATAGCTCTGACTCATGCAGACCATAGAACATGTAGACAAACTTACGCATTCAAGAAATAAACTCACAGATTCTAAACAACAACTTGATTGGGGGTATAGTGAAACATTTGTAATTACGTCTGTGATCTGAAAATGAAATTAAAAGTACTTATAAGCATTATGACAAAGGAAGAATGTGAATAAATTTGGGAACAGTAAAACGAAAGTATAACACAAGTTTTAAATTCGTCAGTCTATCACCGGTCTGGGTACCCTAAAACGAAAGTATAACACAAGCTTAACGGACCAAGGTATTGCCACTTTCTGTCGACAGCCGGCGCCACCGACATCATTCTCCAATACTGTAGTTAAGCCTTTCGCGCCAGTGTTGGAGAATGTATGATTACACTACAATGCACGTATAGGAGCATGTGTGGTTTACCAAGTCGTCAATAGAGGTCTCCCTTAACGCGGGTAGGTGTAACGCAGGATTGGGTCCTTTAAAATTCGTCAGTCTATCACTGGTCTGGGTACTGTAACCGTATCATCCTTCCTCCTTTCCTCCCACCTACACGAACAAATCCACTTCCGTCAGAGATTTTGCTGCTAACACATCTTCATTCCTAGGACATGTTAACCTAGCCTCTCTCCACTTCTTCTTTTCATCGCTTTCGTCATTTCCTTCATTGCCTCTCGCGGTTCATCAATCTTCCTTTCCAACATGTTAATCTTCTCAATCCCAGATATCGCCGTTTCATTCAGTACTCTCTTTTCATTCGTACATTCTTTCATGGTGTTCACTAGCTCGCACATGATGGCATTCGTGTTCTTGTTCAAATGAAACTGGTTCTTTAAACCAAAGCTTAAATGACGAAACAGCACAAAGAAAACGAACAAAGTCACCAAATCTTCCTTTGAATTAGCATGGAGGTGGAAGTCTTCTTCAGCATGTTCAGCAACATCTGCTTCATTTCCGTGTTTTTTGGGGGGCAGATATTTGATTTTCAATACGTCTCAAAATCTCGGCATGGCGTTGCATTTTCTCTTTTTTCCTCCACCATGAGTTGAATAAGATGCTCTGAAAATGATCGTTAAGGATTTGAGTACATTTTCACCCCGAGGCACATCAGGGTCTTAGGGGTATTTTCATCACGCAGGCATCTGTCTGTCTGTCGTCGTCGTCACGCAAAAACGACGTGAACGCTCTAACTTGAGAATGCTTTGGAATTTTCATCTCAAATTTTGTATGGTGATACCTCATGACATGACGCTTCTCGCTATTGAAAATCGGCCGGATCTGATTCCTACTTTGGCCACCAGGGGGCACATAGTGAAATGACAAAATTGGCGATTACTCCTAAACTACCGTAGTCATCAAAACTTCATGAAATTTTTATGGTGGGTGTATCCAGTCAGGGTACACAACATATCAGACGGGTTTTTGATTAGACCTATATTTCAAGGTGACAGAGGCCGAGGGGTTACGCCCGCAACAGCGTAGCTATTTTTAAAAATTGGCATACTGTTTTACACTCACTGATGAAAGAAATATATTCCCATAATCCAATATTCTACTCCAAGCAGCGTCTATGCAGATCCCTGCAGAAATTGGCACTTGGTGTGTCATTGCCATTTCTGTATTCCTCATAAATGGGGAGAATGATGTCTTGGAAGAGACATGTTGAGGCAGCAGCAATGGTAGGGTCCGTGGACATAGCGAGAGTATGGATGAAGTGTGAGACGTCTGGAATGTGCGCATATCTAACACGCACACATCTGTTGGCACCATCTATCCAGTTGCATAGATGAAGTGGAACGGTAATTTCAGCTTTGCGGTCCGTAGTCCAGGTGAACCAGCGTAGGTACAGTTCGTGTATGGCAACAACTGTCAATTCTGGTGGGCGAATAGAGAATGATAAGGTGTGGTCAAGATGGTATTTTCCTGTCTCATAGGAGGTGATGCTAGTAATCTGGGCCCATATTCATAAAACCCTGCTAGGCTTAGTTGCCTGCTAAAGTGCCTAGTTTGTACAGGCCAATGTACACAACTAGCAGCCAACTAAGCTAGCAAGGTTTTATGAATATGGGCCCTGATCATTGGTGAAGTGCCGCCATGCAGGAAGAGCCAGTCTGCTTGCTGCAACAGCATGAATCCCTCCTCCTCCATCTATTTCCTGAATTTGTTGATGACGTTTTCTCTTTACAATGGGAGAACGATACTGTGGCGGTGTAGTTGATGTATGGATGAAGCCGCAGCTACGTACAACGTACGGGAACTTGAAGACATACCATATTAGTTCGGTGAGAGCAATCTCTCGTGCTAGTGCTTTGGGCCGTTGATTGAGTGGGTGGGACTGCTGTCCTTTGATTTTCACATTAATGGGCCCATGTGTGTCTACTTTCACCTCATCCTTTGTTGCAGTAGATGAAAGGGTTACAGTCGGACTTTCTTCCTGGCCAGCCGCATACACGGCAAGATACGATATTTAAGACCGCCACCACCTCACAAGGTGGCGGTCTTCATTGGTTTCACTGGATTTCTCTACTCTCTCTCTCTCTCCGTCCAATCTGTGGTTTCGGCAGGATAACTCAACAAATACGCCACGTATCGCGATGAAACTTTCAGGAGTTGTGGATATGCATGTTACACGGAAACCTATTGATTTTGGGGGTCATCCGCCAACAATGAACTGTTTAATTAGAGGAAGTCTGTTGTCCTAACGCATTTTACCTTTGCCCATGACGTCAACAACCCATGACGTCGGGCCTAAGAACGCAGCGTCACCACGACGTCGAGCATGACGCTGCAGCGTCACTCGCCGCAGCGGGGTTTTCGCTGACGTCATCTCATCTCGGATCAAACTGTGACGCCACGCACACCACGTTTCAGGTCCTCTGGCCAATCAGAGATCGAAATGAATTTGATGTAGGCCTACCCGTATTTCGCGAAAAATGACACGCACATTTGTCTGAAATCAATAACATTTAAATGGTCATGACCCGACAAGTTTACCAATTGTGAAATTTAGTAGGCCTAACTTTGAAAATAATAACCCCCTGCTCTTGGCTGCCGCGAAACACACAATCGCACTGTAAAGCGATGTACATCTACATCATAAATGTAGACCTACACTGTAAATGACGCATGTTCAGTCCCAATATCATCAGTTTCCATTGCCCTAACATATTTACAAAATTCATCAGTGAATTTTCAAAGGCGGTCTTCAAATTGACTCACAAGTCAATTTCTAGTTGGAATTTGTGATCGCTTTTTAGCTCACTGGGGTGAGCTATTACGATGGTGCAGCGTCCGTCGTCCGTCGTCGTCCGTCGTCCGTCGTTGTCCGTTAGCAGGGCACGTTTCGTAACTGCTGAAGCTATTGATCTGAAACTTGGTACATATATACCCCTAGGTCAGATGACCCACCACACCAAATTTCGGTCCCATTCGACTCTCAGTTTGGCCACCAGGTGGCGGAAACCAAAAACACAAAAAGTGCAATAACTCCTGAACTAATGACTAGATCATCTCCAAATTTTTATCATAGGTGTAGCTAATAAGGATACATAACATACATAACGGGTTTTTGATTTGACCTACTTTTCAAGGTTACAGAGGTCAAAGTTCGACAAAAGTGACGAACCTGCCACAATTTGTCATTATTTCACCGAGCGACTTCATATCTTGCATAAACATGCATTGGAGGGGTACCTTTAAAAATACCAAGTTTCGGCCCGATTGGACATCCAGTATGGCCGCCAGGTGGCGTAACCTGAAAATCAAGTAAGTGCTATTACTCAGGAACGGCTTGACGCAGAGTGCTCAAATTTGATATTTACCTCCATCTAGATGACCTTTACATGCATGTCAAATTTCGGCCTGATTTGACTTCAAACATGGCCACCAGGTGGCGTAACCCAAAAATCATCAAAGTGCTGTAACTCAGGAACGCCTTAACCCAAAGCGCTCCAATGTGCTATGTGGCCCCCTGCAGATGACCTTTATGTCCCTGTGAAGTTTCGGCCCGATCAGACATCCAATATGGCCTCCAGGTGGCGTAACCCGAAAATAATCAAAGTGCTGTAACTCAGGAACGACTTGACCCAAAGCGCTCCAATGTGCTATGTGTCCCCCTGCAGATGACCTTTATGTGCATGTGAAGTTCTAGCCCGATCGGACATCCAATATGGCCGCCAGGTGGCATAACCCAATTTAATCATCAAAGCCCCAGATGGCTCATAGTCATAACCGATATGTACCTCCCTCTGTCATTAGACTGTTATGTCCAACCCAGTGAGCACATGGTCCATGGACCATTTCATTTGACGACTGGAGCATAACGAACAACCACGGTACTGTTGGCACGAGGTGTTCGTCTATCTACGCAGGATAGTGCCACATACCACCACGCAATGCATAGTTGTAGATCCAGGGATCGCCAGTTGTGCATCGATGTGCGAGGTCAAGATATGATAGTCGCCGAGATTGTGTCTTCATCGTACAGGAGGTTCCGTTCCTCGAAAGTGTACCTGAATGCCGGTGGATGTCTTGGAACACGGCAAATTAGTGTGTCATCTTTGGCACAGCGTTTCAAACATCTGGAGTTTGCTTTGGAGCAGTTGTGTTGTTGAAGTGTTGCACCTTATTCCACAAGATGTGAAAACTCGAGGTCATTCTGTATTAGGCCTTCCGCCAGTAAGGTATTGTAGTCAGTTGCGGAGGTACGAGTCCACATCGTGGCATTGGAGCATCTCACTCGGGAGAGCGTTGTTTCCATAGGTTCTGCCTCCAGTGTAATACCACCATGAATATGTGGTCTGTCACCAAAGGCTCCTTTGGATTGGAATTCGTATCTCATCCAAGATGCTTTGACTTTGCCAAGGGGTTGCTCAGGACTCGAGTTGTAATGTACTTCCAGGTGTAATGTGCAGTTCTCTCCCACACACGCGTCAGTACTGCAGAGTTCCTATTCAAGTCTCTATTCAACCATCCTCTTGCAACAGGTCCTCTAAAACGCACTCCCCTACTCGCACGTCCGAGGCCCTGTTGAAATTGGCGCCTTTTCGCTGTGGAACTAGCGACAGAAAATCTGTCGCTGAATAAACCAATCACAGCGAAGCTTCTCTCCCGCCATGGTCATTCCCAAATATGGTGGTTTCAAACATTCCTCGATTCGCTGACAAACTCGCTGGATTTTTTAATATTCCTGAATTAACTTCGCGTAAAAATGGTTGTCATGGATTATCTAGATAATGGGTAAGTACCGACGGGTTCAAAACACGAAGGTATGATCCAGTTCATGTGTTTGGGGCAGCTATCATTCCGACAGCATGCATAAATTATGGAATGAGATGCATTGCTATGAGACTGGTACCCGGTAACACATAACACCAGATATATGTGCATACGTTACAGCACTAGGCGCGATGTCTGCCCATTACATCAAGTGGCGATCCCCCACTGCATTGCATGGTTTATTCGTGAACTACCAGTTGGCGAGTACACATGAGGGAACTGCCCTCTTCCCCACCGAAACGGGGTGGGTTTCCCCAGGGCATTGTAACGCGCTATGCAGAGTGGAAATGCCCTGGGTTCCCAGGATGCTATTCAACAGAACATCGAAGGCAAACTGTACGTAATGACGATCGTCTGATGTGAGGAGACTTCCGTCTTGTAAACGCATAAGATGGCAAAGTAATGGGGAGCGCCAATTGGTCACGTGATGACTACTGATAGAGCAGACGAGACACCTAGCGTTGACCTAGGCCCATTGTTCGAGAGATGCGGTTCACCAAGCACGGCCAATCACACCTTGAATCGTCATGAATAATAGGTGGCATTGGTGTACTATCAGTTCAAAACCACGCGTATATTCTCGCGTGGTCTGCGTGATCGGTGTTCCCTATTACTTGACAATGAAGACACAGCGATACACCGTTATCAAATTGACGTAAACGAAAAAAAACATGTGTGCACTTCCGCAGAAATCTCAACCTTAACCTCGGCCCGAAACTGACTGACGTTAAGCACAGAACCAAAAAACAGTGACATTAATGAAAGACATTGTGTCAGACTCCACCATTGCTGAATCATGGATGGCGTAACGTCACCCAGTTTCAAATCAATGATATGGTTAAGACTTCGACAGAAATGCGCACATCTGCAAATGGAATTTAAGAATCGTCTGTAATGGTGAATAGACAGTACGTGTGGAGAAAGCTTCGTAATGGGCACTAGCACAGAGGGTTCATCTTCAACAAGCCATAAAGGTGTCAAATTTGGGTAAAATTTGACATATGAAGCGTCATTTGGGGCCGGATCATCACAGCAAAGGTAAAGTTATCATCCGGTAACTCTTATCCACTGGTAGATGTGACCCACTCTGGCAAAACCAGTCGCATGTCGCACTTAGCTTGGCAGGTTGAGACCAAATGTTTGTCAGTTTCAGTATTGTCTATCTATTATGAAATCTGAAACAATCTATTTCTTCTATTCTCTGTTGTGTCATCTTTATAGATCGTTGAGGCTCACCTTCTGAGCGTCATGCGACTCTTTTTGCAAGAGCGGGTAACAAATACCCTCTATCCACCGATAGTTAACCAATCGATAAATTTGAGTTAGTGGGTCGGGTAGAAAGGCAAAGGATACAAAACTGGACTACAGTTTCAACAAATTTAGGCCTACGTTTAACCATCCATGCACCCGCGAATAATATCTACAAGATAACTCGCTGATGGACGACGACCAACCGCGTGGTCCCGGCATGCGTCAGAAATGGGTTCCAATCGAACTAAACCACAGTCGCGCACTGTCGCTTTCATGAGTTTGCCAAACGAGTAGATGGCGCTTAGTTCTTCTGCACGTGACCAGACAGAACTCGAAGCTCTCAAGCAATGTGGGAATGTTTAATGGCGTAGACTTTCTTCTCTTCAGCTGAAAGACAGTTTTCATCACCTGGGATATGCTTTCAACGTAGCTTTCCCAAAATCTATTATTTTTAAAATCTATTATATTATTAATTATCATTCGTTATTTGTAAAGAGTGATTGAAATCTGGGCAAAAAAGTTAGACGAAGGAATGCATACGAAATGTAAATGAAAATAGTTGAAAATGAAAAAGAAAGACAACTTACTTCTTCATTTCCGACTTCACGAAAGTCCACTGCCAGGGCGTCGAGTTCTCCTTTCAAGCGTCGGTCGGTGAGGGTTCGGCCATCAATCGCTTGAATCAGCCTGTTGGCAGTTCTCGTGACTCTACAGCGTAGGGCCTTCCTTCTCTGTTTCATCGTATCAGGGTCGGTGGCTGACATGATCTGGTGCTCTTACTCCAACCAATCAGGACGTGCTCGGTCATAAATCTTCAGGAAACTTGGTTCGGGAGAAAGACGACACCGAAGTCGGGAATAGTTCTTTGAACTGATTTTGTTCTGGAAAAACAACAATACAGACATAAATGACAGTCCATATGTAACCTCGAAACACTTCAGGTAGGCCTAAGCCTAAACTAAACTCCAACATACAGAGACACAACAGGGAGGTGCAACCCTGTCATGACTACTACCACAGTTACACCAAGGACCTGCAGGTGCTGCCATCTATGAATACACAAACACACTACCTTGAACCTAATCTGGCCTAAACACAGTAATAAACACAAGAAAATCCTAATCAGGATGTCAACTAAGAAACAACACTATTACTTATCCTTCATCTTCACAACAAACTGCTCAAAGAACAAGAAATCTAGGATTAGGCCTAAACGGACACGCCGTCCTATGCTAAAGATATAGGTCAATGCATCGCTAGTGCATGGGCCAAAGTTTCCAAGAAGCCAAGATGGCGACAAAGTTCGACTCGCGGGAAGTTTCAACGACTTATTCTAGCTTAAAAGAACCTACTCGTGATCAACATAGGGCTTGAGGGGGTACTATGCATTGTTTTCTCTCACCTGAAGAGTTCTATTTCCCGATCAAAGGAACTTAAGGACATTAAAAAATGCTCTTATCACAAGAGGAAGAAAACCGCGAGGTCTTGCCTCCAAATCGGATGATGCAGCAACGTCACCAGCGCGAAAATGACGTCATTGGATTCTGAGGTGTTCGTGAGCATGCGCGCAGGCGTGGCGGGATATTTAAATTGACAAACTTTCTACAGAGTATTCAAAACAGCATGACTAGGTGAAAGGAAAGGGGTTTTATAAATTATAGCTTGGAGGAATTAAACTAACAGTATAATTCCCCCAAGATGTAAGGGTAATTTATATTAAGAAAATGTATGAAAAGATGATAACAAAATAGACATATAAAACGGAAATGAAGGGTAAGGTAATAAGAAAGAAAGAGGCTGCCAAAGACAACAGTAAAGAATGGCGTAAAAGATAAAATTGAAAGATAACATTAAATCGACCAATAGAATTTGATTTTATATGTGGAAATTAATTCGATTTAATTTCGGCATTAAACCGATTTAATACCACCATATTCGATTTAATGTCCAGATTAATTCAAGCAGCTACTTCCGCCGAAAAATGCACAAGCGACCAATCAGAGGAGAGTTCTTTATGTGGGCATTAATTCCATTTTATGTCTACATTAATTCTCGCCCATGCATATCCTTAGCTAAAAACTCTCCTCTGGTAGATTGTGTATTTATCGGCGGAAGTAGCAGATTGATTTAATGTGGACATTAAATCGATTTAATGTCCACATTAAATCGATTTAATGTGGACATTAAATCGATTTAATATGGACATTAATTCGATTTAATGGTGGTATTTTAATACCACAATTAAATCGAATTAATAATTCGATTTAATGGTGGTATTTTAATACCACAATTAAATCGAATTAATGTCCATATTAAATCGATTTAATGGCCACATATAGAAATCAAATCGTATTGGTCGATATAATGTAGACATTAATTCGTTTGAATTAACGTGGATATTAATTCGGCATTATGTCCACGCCGACGTGCGATACACGTAATTACTTCGATTTCACTTGACCTAAATTCACCGGAATCGGCGTCCATCATGAAGCGGCATCGTCGAAAGTGTCCCACTTTCAACAGGCGAGGACCCGATGCAAGCACCGAGCCCCCCCCCCCCCCNCCCCCCCCCCCTACTTCATAATTAAGATATGGAGGCACCGACAGAAAACTTGAAAATTTCTTCATGTATAGAAACAGGAAAGCTTTAAAATTACATTGGTTTCAGTTTAAAAAAATAAGCGATCGAAAATCACACCTTTTTAATAGAAATTTTAAACTTTTGTCAATACATGTAAATACAACTCATGCAAGATCATGATTTTTTTGGTCTGGAAATGTTTCTTGAGGCCCTAAATAATTGCCATAAAAAGAAAAGGTTGATCCACGGAAGATTTTGGGAAATATTTAAGTTTATTAGCTGTGCATTCACTTTTGATTAAGGGTGTACATGCTTAGGATAAATGCATTACACGTATCTGCCCTGTCTGGCCTTTGGTCAAGGTCAACCATAAAGCACATACGAGTCACTGGTTCAGGTGTACCCATAGAAACCACTAACATGATTCATTGGTCTTGGCCCTCCTCACACGAGTTACTGGTCTTTCCATAGCGCAGTAACATGAGTCATTGGATCAGTTTTACCCATTATAGAGCGGCAACTGAGTCATTGGTCCAGCCTTACCCATGGAGCAGCAGCATGAGTCATTGGCCTTGGTCGTCCCATAGAGCAGTACTAAACAGGTGTTAACTGGTCTTTCCATTGAGCAGTAACATGAGTCACTGGTTCTGGTTTACCCATATAGAGCAGTTACATGAGTCATTGGTCGTGGTCCACCCCCACAGAGTAGCATGAGTCATTGGCCTTGGTTGTTCCATAGAGCAGTATTAAACAGGTGTTAACTGGTCTTTCCACTGAGCAGTAACATGAGTCACTGGTTCTGGTCTACCCATAGAGCAGCTACATGAGTCATTGGTCGTGGTCCACCCCCACAGAGTAGCAACATGAGTCACTGGTTCTGGTCTACCCATAGAGCAGCAACATGAGTCATGGTCTTGGCCGTCCCATAGCTAGAGCAGTAACATGAGTCATTGGTCCCGGTGTACCCATAGAGCAGTAACATGAGTCATTGCCTGATATTTATAATGAAATGGTCCATGGACCATGTGCTCACCCGTTTGAACATAATAGTGTAACAGAGAGAGGTGCATGGCATGTCAGTTATGAGCAATCTGGGTCAAGTCATTCCCAAGTAACTCTTGCAGGACTTAAGTGATTTTTGGGTTATGCCACCTGGCGGCCATATTGGATGTCCGATCGGGCCAAAACTTCACATGCACATAAAGGTCATCTAGAGGGAGTCACATAGCACATTTGAGCAGCTCTGGGTCAAGTCGTTCCTGAGCTATAGCACATTTGATGATTTTCGGGTTACGCCACCTAGCAGCCATATTGGAAGTTTAATCATGCCGAAATTTGAAGTGCTTGTAAAGGTCATCTAGAGGGAGGTAAATGTCAAGTTTGAGCACTCTGGGTCAAGCCGTTCCTGAGTTATACCACTTGGATGATTATCAGGTTACGCCACCTGGCGGCCATATTGGGTGTCCGATCGGGCCGAAACTCGGTATTTTTGAAGGTACCTCTCTAATACACGTTTATGCAAGATATGAAGACTCTCGGTGAAATAATTAGGAACTGTGGCAGGTTCGTTACTTTTGTCGAACTTTGACCTCTGTGTCCTTGAAAAGTAGGTCAACTCAAAAACGCGTTATATAAGTTATGTAAAAATTTGGAGATGATCCAGTCATTAGTTCCGGAGTTATTGCACTTTTTGTGTTTTTGGTTTTGGCCACCTGGAGGCCAAGCCAAGAATCGAATCGGACCGAAACTTCGTAGGTTGTATCGTAGGTCATCTGACCTAGGGGTATGTACCAAGTTTCAGATCAATAGCTCCAGCGGTTACGAAACGTGCCCTGCTAACGGGCACCGACGACGGACGACGGACGCTGCACCACGACAAAAGCTCACGGGTGAGCAAAAAACCAGCAAATGCTTTTACTTTAAATTTTGTAGTACATTTACATTGGACACTGCTGTGCAAATCTTAAGTAAAAGCATTTTCTAACCTTTATGAATACCAGCCCTTGTCTTGGTCCACACATAGAGTTGCAACACCATTAAATGTAGGCCTACCTGTGCTCCCTTCATAATATTGCAAGTCCAAGGTGACAAGATGGCGTATGTAGGCCTTGTGTACTGATGTACATGTGCAATAGCCTCCACTAACACTGTATTTTCCAATGGCTGCAGACAGTGCAGACACCACTTCCAAACATTCTTGCATTCAGGAAGTGATTTTAGCTGTAAAATTCCCAGAATTGGCCCAATATTTGTCTCAGAGTAGGCCTATGGGATGATTTTCATAGACTCACCTTTTTGAGTCTCCCTGGAAATTAAATCACATCAGATTGTTGTCACAGCTCCGACACAGGTAAATTCCTGCTGAAATGTAAGGCACGTCGATCGACAATGCATTGTGTCGGATTCAGTGAATCCTCAATTCTCTGCGCGGATTCCTCGAAACCATGACCTAGAAATGATCAATATACAATAGGGCTATGTAGTACATGTACACAGTCCGATGGCGCGACGTGAGCGCCACAAAAAGCCTTTTCCATGTGTACATGTACCTAATTGGTTCGCTAATTGGTTCGAGCCACCTATTAGTGGTCTGAAATACTAACTCCCGCCGTTTTCAGCCTCGTCAAAAATCCTTTTTTACTCGTCAGCATCCCTGGAAAGTTTACTGT
>NMRB01000389.1:297013-352608 GCA_002633025.1 Notospermus geniculatus
AGATTAAAACGAGATAATTTTTCTTGCTATAACGAGTTTAACTACCTTTCTCGTAATAACAAGATAAATTTTCTCGTAATAACGATGCTGTCTTATGGCTGAGTTACTGTAACAGTGGCATGCTGGAGAAAAAGTGTACTGGTAACCAGTTTGTGTCATAATGTGAGGGCGCACAGAGGAAGCATGTTTAGAGTGTTTGCTATTGGGTAGGCCTACACCCAATAAGCACGCTGCTTGATTTGTTGGGTACCATGTTTTTTTCATGTCAAAGTAGTCAACTAGATTAAATAATCATGTCTATGAACGTTTGCTTGTTGGGTATACCCAATAAGCAAAACGTGCCCAAGAGGTATCTGTCCAGACACGTTATGAAGTATCCAACATATGCTATCTGGGGAGGGCTCTGATAAGTGCGTATGCACCTGTTAGCCGATCATAAAAAACATTAATAGCCTAGCAACTTCAATGAGGCCCAATATTTTAAACTGAAAGCCTTCATGAGTTGCCCAACACCTTTAGACAATGTCTCAAATAATAGACTCAGTGTTGTAACCGAAAGTATCAGCATATAATAACAGCCTTAATTTGGGATGACTCCACCATGATCACCAATCTTACATTTTCTCAAAATGGATTAATCGAACTGGCGTGATTTAGCTTGAATCTGAAATCCTAAGGCCGTATTTGAATCACGTGACCTGTTTTGTAATTGAGTATGCTTCGCATTTTCGTGGCATTTCAGGTGTCGCACCGTTCAGTATGTGCAGATGTCTGACCACTGTAATACACCCACCTGAATAAACAAAATGTATTACCACCACCTGAATAAACAAAATAAAGTCAACAACTTAGTTATTAATTTCATCTGCATGGATATTTAATTTCAAACATTTGTTATGTCTCAACTGGAGCCATTATTCAATGGCACATATTCGTTTTGCTTCTCAGTTTTTGATAACTAACTCAGTCAACCTAAACAAATCTAAAAATAAAGGATACAGTATGCCCCTGTGTATCAAGCTATCGTCTAACTACTGTCGACTGCAAACAACAAATCCATGAACTGCAATCAAATGCATCTAACCATACAGTAGTACAGTATACACATACATATCAGAAATACTTTCTTACATTACAATTCTACTTCTGCCAGGTTTTATTACAACCCATTGGAAAACGTCTGCGCCAGGGCAGTGTTAGCACATGTATAATCGAACACGCTACTAGACAACTTGCATTTCACTTTGAACATGTTGAATGATTCATGTTCCAGACCTTCTTTTTCAACACGTCCCAATTTCGCCTGTGGATTTCCCCACCTGCTGCCTTGGATTTCTCTATTGCGTTAAAGCAAGCCACAATGCACTGCAACCAGGTCATGGCCTGGAGCTTATCAACTATTAGTAGTCCTGAGTTCATTTTTAGGACATGCTTACATAATATTTTGACCCACTTTTTTTCACTTATGATTCATCATTATCATTGGCGGGAGTACATGTACTTGGGAGGTTTGTTTACGGGTTAGCAATAATATAACATAGATGCGACATCAAAGGTACTAGGCTGAAAGGTGGTCTCACACGGTCAGACTCTCATGTACTACCTTCAGATTCTTCAGTCACCAAGTGAACCAGGGCATTGCTAGACTTGTACATCATTACAATGAATTATATTTATCTCGTTATGACAAGATAACGTTTCTCACTCTAACGATAAAGCTTTTTCCTTTATAACAAGTTATATCTCATTATTATAAGGGAATAATTTTTCTTGTTAAACGAGGTAACTACTTTTCTCATTATATAGAGATAAATTATCTCGTAATAGCAAAGTTACACTTGGCAAAGTAGCCAACTAGATTAAATAATCGTGTCTATGAACGCAAAAGTACCCAAGAGGTGTCTGTCCAGAAATGTCATGACGTAATGCTATCTGGGGAGGGCTCTTATAGTACATATGCACTTGTGAGCCATTATAACGAGAAAAGGGCTCAACTCGTTATAACGAGGTAATTAATTTTGTTACAACGAGATATATCTCATTATNTCCAAGGAAAAGGGTCTACTAATGGGAAAAGAGGGGTTGAAAAGCACTGACCAGCGAACAAAATAGGAGAAGAGCAATGGAAGACAAGGCCTTTTCCCGTAATAACAAGATAAATTATCTCGTAATAACGATGCTGTCTTATGGCTGAGTTACTGTACCTCAGCCATAAGACAGCATCTTGTATCCTGCCCTTCATGCCAAAGTTCTCACTCACAATCCTTCTCTGTAAATAGACTCTGGTCGATCTGATTTCAAATGTGTCATCAAAGAAGTCTTGCATATCAAATCCTGTCAACCCACTCAGAACAGGCAATTATTCAAGAGCGGGTCACCTTTCACACTATAATTATTCTAATACCTCTTATCCCATATGGTATGTGATTAACCATTATTATAGCTTTCTTGCCTTCTACAACTATATTTACTCATTTCTGTGTTAGACCTGATGCGGAAGTATGTACTTTCAAAACATTTGTCGGATGTAAATAAAGTGTAAATATGTTGAAATTTATAACAGTTGCTGCTTTTATCTGGATATTATGAGATAGATTACTCGTTATAACGGGAAAAGTTATTTCGGTACAATGAAAAAAGTAGTTAACTCCTTATAACGAGAAAATTTATCTTGTAATAACGAGTTATATCTCGTTACAATGAGTTAGTTTATCTTGTTAAAACAAGATAACATTTCTTGTTATACCGAGTTAACTTTTCCTGTTATAACAAGTTTTATCTCATAATAATGAGATACTTTTTCTAGTTATAACAAGTTAACTACTTTTCTCGTAATAACGAGATAAATTATCTTGTAATGAGAACGAGTTTTAAGCCTTTTTCTCATTATAATGAGTTATATCTTGTAATAACGAGTTATTTCTCGTTATATCGAATTAATTTATCTCGATATAATGAGATAACTATCTCGTTATAACGAGATAATTTTTTCCCGTTATAACGAGTTAATATACAGTCAGACCCCGTTAGTCCGAACCTGTTTGTTCCTGGGTTCCAAGTTCGGATTAGCGAAGTTTCCGGATTACCGAATTCGACCTTGACCGGAGTGAAATCGGGTCACCATGACGACGGATGATCGACGATCACGAAACGATGCAAGCTGAATGCATACTTTTGGTGCAGGCCTAACCAAACGTCACTGGTGGGAAGCCAATGAGAAAAGGGCTCAACTCGTTATAACGAGGTAATTAATTTTGTTACAACAAGATATATCTCATTATTATGAGATAGATTAACTCGTTATAATGGGAAAAGTTGTCTCATTATAACGAGAAAAGTTACGCCATTATAATGAGATTATAATTCGTTACAACGAGATATGATTCGTTATTAAAAGAAGATAACGTTTCTCGTTATAACGAGTTAACTTTTCATGTTATAACGAGATTATAACAGATTAAAACGAGATAATTTTTCTTGCTATAACGAGTTTAACTACCTTTCTCGTAATAACAAGATAAATTATCTCGTAATAACGATGCTGTCTTATGGCTGAGTTACTGTAACAGTGGCATGCTGGAGAAAAAGTGTACTGGTAACCAGTTTGTGTCATAATGTGAGGGCGCACAGAGGAAGCATGTTTAGAGTGTTTGCTATTGGGTAGGCCTACACCCAATAAGCACGCTGCTTGATTTGTTGGGTACCATGTTTTTTTCATGTCAAAGTAGTCAACTAGATTAAATAATCATGTCTATGAACGTTTGCTTGTTGGGTATACCCAATAAGCAAAACGTGCCCAAGAGGTATCTGTCCAGACACGTTATGAAGTATCCAACATATGCTATCTGGGGAGGGCTCTGATAAGTGCGTATGCACCTGTTAGCCGATCATAAAAAACATTAATAGCCTAGCAACTTCAATGAGGCCCAATATTTTAAACTGAAAGCCTTCATGAGTTGCCCAACACCTTTAGACAATGTCTCAAATAACAGACTCAGTGTTGTAACCGAAAGTATCAGCATATAATAACAGCCTTAATTTGGGATGACTCCACCATGATCACCAATCTTACATTTTCTCAAAATGGATTAATCGAACTGGCGTGATTTAGCTTGAATCTGAAATCCTAAGGCCGTATTTGAATCACGTGACCTGTTTTGTAATTGAGTATGCTTCGCATTTTCGTGGCATTTCAGGTGTCGCACCGTTCAGTATGTGCAGATGTCTGACCACTGTAATACACCCACCTGAATAAACAAAATGTATTACCACCACCTGAATAAACAAAATAAAGTCAACAACTTAGTTATTAATTTCATCTGCATGGATATTTAATTTCAAACATTTGTTATGTCTCAACTGGAGCCATTATTCAATGGCACATATTCGTTTTGCTTCTCAGTTTTTGATAACTAACTCAGTCAACCTAAACAAATCTAAAAATAAAGGATACAGTATGCCCCTGTGTATCAAGCTATCGTCTAACTACTGTCGACTGCAAACAACAAATCCATGAACTGCAATCAAATGCATCTAACCATACAGTAGTACAGTATACACATACATATCAGAAATACTTTCTTACATTACAATTCTACTTCTGCCAGGTTTTATTACAACCCATTGGAAAACGTCTGCGCCAGGGCAGTGTTAGCACATGTATAATCGAACACGCTACTAGACAACTTGCATTTCACTTTGAACATGTTGAATGATTCATGTTCCAGACCTTCTTTTTCAACACGTCCCAATTTCGCCTGTGGATTTCCCCACCTGCTGCCTTGGATTTCTCTATTGCGTTAAAGCAAGCCTTCATACCCGGAGTCGTTTTTGTGGTTAAATATTCTTTAAAATACTTTTTAACTTCACTCTCTTCTTTTGGCGTCCACCGGACTCCAGTTGAAGCTGAAAAGTAGCGCATGTAGTTATAATAATGTGTTACATTGAAAGTATTACACGCGAACAAATGCAACTGATATCAACTAACAGCTTTAACACAAATACTGAACTTTTATAGCGAGAGAGAGAGACTAATTATTATTATCACTGCATTGAACTGTGGTTCATTTTTTTTTCATTTTTGCTAATTTTAAGGCAGATGGATCAACAGACAATGAATTACTTTTACCTTTCTTTTTCTTTTTCTTGTGTTGGCATTGCTCATACTCAATGACCTCTTCGTCCTCATCTTCTTCTTCATTTTGTGCAGCTATGGAAAGTAATTTGACAACATCACAGCAGATAGGTATAGAATCAACTATTTGGTTTATTTTTTGATACAGCACATGTAGTCTTCCTTTTAAAACAAGTCTTGATGTGACATTTGTAGTGAAGTGACCCTGAAAATTTATCAACATACATGTACCCATGACCACTGGAGTATCTTGATCTTGGTCGTCATGAAGAGAGATTTCATTTTGAAGTGGAGGCTCAATGTCTGGAGCTGGTCTTGCTCCAAAGGACGCAATGGCAATGTCTGTAAGAAAGACGGATTATTTTCTAGTCAGCTTCAGTCCACCCAGTCACTAATTCAAGATAACCAAGCTTATGGCCCCTTTATAGATGGACCAGAAAAGAGCTACCAATATGCAAAGCACATAAAATTTCCAAGTATTCTAAAGCTTCATTTTATTTCTTGGAAAACATTGAGAAGAATGAACACTCTCTGACCAACATTATATGAATAGCATCTGTTCGTACATGTTTGCCCTTGGAAGGTACAAAAGCATCGTTTTTGTGCCATGATTTAAGCCCGCAGCACACGACGCCAAAAATTCGATCATTGCTAGCAAATTTATTGAATGCAAAAAAATTGCCGGCAATCTGTTGCTCGGATCAAACTTGCTTGATTTCTGTTGCTCGTTGCATTTGCTAGTGTGAATGTGTTCGGCTGTGGTTACCTGTGTGATCTTTCCCAGAACGGAAACTGATGTTTTCTTACATTTTCTAGTTCGTATTGATTGATAATATGGGGGCATAGCGAAAGAGTTCCTCTACATCTTCGTTTTTGGTAAATGGCTTCGTCTCAAATACCTGGAAAATACACTGTATTGATATAGATACTGTATTGATAAAGTAGTACGAATGTTGCTTTAGGTTGCAAGCCGACTGTTGTGTGAAACTGTATACCCTACTGTTTATGCACTGGTCAGTGTTTTGGAATGGCCGTTTATTACAGGTTTTTTGATACCAGTGACTACCTACCTCTGTCTTTTTGTCGACTCTGATCGTGCGTTCTTGATTTACTTTCGTACAGTTAGTTAGGGTATAGAAACCACTGGGGGTAAAAACCGTGTTGGCTGTTTCCCCGTTGAAAAACATGGTATATACGGCATCCTCTTGTTCTGGTAACACTTTCAATATTGTGATGTCCCTTCGTTGTTCTTTTTCTCCGAGGACTTTACCTTTACAGTGTTCATTCTGAAAAATGAGTAACAAGTGGAAAGTCAGTCACCGGCCAAGAGTAACCTTCGAAAATTTTTGGGAAACTGGGACATTTAGCTTCTTAAAATGCTAGTAAAATAGACTTAAAATCATTAGTAGGCCCTAGGCGCAACACAGAAATCTAATCGCATCGACAACTTCCGGAGCGGTGGTCGCAACTTACAACGATTTTGCACCTGCCCCACGATATAACTTATGTCTATCGTAGTGTATCACTGTAGGTTTTGATGTTTTATTTCTCTGAATGCGATATACAGTATCTGATAGCCTCTTCACTATCATGAAGGGCCCAGTTCAATTACAAGAAAACTTTGTCGTAATTCCTTTTTTTCTTCTGGGGTTATACAACCATATAAAATCGCCCACGTTAAAAGGACCGCCGTGTGCTCGCTGGTCGTATGACCTTTTCTGTCATTTATGTTGACCTCTGATGTTCTCTCGTGCTCTTTGAAATGCATCTTCGAACTCCTGTCGTAAGTCCGCGGCATATTCTGACGCGTTATCCTCAGGCTCATTATCCTGATCGTACACATTGGTTGTATCGGGCGACCTTTTTCCGGAAAGGTAATGTCGAATTTTCTTTACAAATGTAACTACCGCAAGTAGTCATTGCATGGTGTTCCCAAGGACAAAATTGTCTTGTTCGACGTGAACGTGATCATGAAAGGATCTTCATACGCCAGTAAAAATGCCTCAATATCTTCAGGCTGTATTGGTTGACTGAGGTGTACACTAACTGCCTAACTTTTTTGCTGTGCGTGACACTCCACACATTTGGCAGTGACAGTGCTACTGTCAGGAGTGATTACATTTAGTGCATTGCATGCAACACACTTGGCACATTTTGTGATGTCAGTAGCAATCAATTTTGCTGTTGAATTCGTGAAGATATCGGAATCTTCCAGCTTCTTGAAATCAGTCAGAGCATCACACTTTACTATTTGTGTGCCACACAAGGCCGCCCGAGCAAACCATCGAATTTCTCGTACGAATTGGTACCTAAATGATTACACATACAGCCCAAGGCTTAGAATATATTTATAAGAGTCACAGAACTGGAAAGATATAGCGAATACACATCACAATATATTTACACATGGCAACAGTTAAATTAAGTTACGAAGATATGAGGCTGTTTTGATAGGAAGGGTAGGTTACGTAGTTGACGAAAACCGCACACACTGTGCAAAGTCGTAGGTTCTATCGAAACATCCCGGAAGGCCTAGAATAATCACTTAATTTCTCAGGAAATACAGTTATATATCTTCATGTGAGGTAAGAATGTATTAAGTGTGACCAAGAACTTTTAGAATGATATTATTTCATGCCTATGAGAAGAGTTTTACACCGTGAATAGTTCATGTGAATGGGGTTCATGTGAATGGGCCTATGTACACACAGTGACGCCACACGTCGCGTCGAAAATCAATACTGATACTCAATGATAATCAATACTGATACTCAATGATAAGCAGATGATAAGGTCACGAAAGGTCAAATGATAAACACAGCGCACATGGCGGTAAATTCAAACACTGACAATCCAGAGTCTATAGAAATTATTTAAAGCGTCCATATAGGAATTAACCACATGACAATTAGGCATAATAGAACATGAGTCGTAGTTACTTACATTTTACAATTACAGATGATAAAATATGCGAGAGATCTCAAAGACCACAATCAGCCTCAAGAGATATTGACAGGGGATAAAAATAGCAGACGTGTTGACTGACCAATAGCAGATGATAAGGTCACGAAAGGTCAAATGATAATATTAATGAGTGTTCAGGGAACCAGGCCATTTACAAGTCAACCAAGATAAAGCATGATGTGTATATGTCTGACGAGAAACAATTTGTTCAATTTTTCTACAAAACATTTTCACAGCTACATCAGTCAAGGTGTAACTGGTGTAATTTCTAGCAGGTCAATAAATTTTCCCCAGGCTGTTAGTTTTACCACAGTCGATTTGTCAGAAACGTATTTGTTTCTAAGGGTCGTTTGGCCAGAGAAGGTCGTACGCACTTCTGTGTTCTCCTCTGCAAGGAGAACGACCTAGACATTTAGTTTAGTATTTGGGCAGTGTTTGGATCTCTGATAAACTGGTTAGGACAACCTGGGGTGGGGCGTAGAAGAATCCTGGGTTTGTGGTTGTGCGAATGACTTCAGTTCTATGATCTAATTTCAGATCATTATCTTGACCAATGGTTTGTGATTTTATGTAAGCACAGTTGACTATGCTTACAGCAGTGTGGTTGTTCATGAAGTTGGTTAATGTCTCGCGGAATTTATCTGGGAGGAAAGTGATTGCATGCCGATACGAATCGCCAGTTTGTAGCGTGAAGGTCAGGAAACTGGCACGAGTACTGTGCTGGATACTGGATACCTTGTGAATGTATCCCACATATGTATGTGCGTCCTTGGTTGACTGTGGTTTCTTGTTGGCCGTCAGAGGAGTTGATCCTGAAAAGAAGAAAGTAATGCTGTGTTTAGTGATTTGAGGATGTGTAAGACTTAGATCTTCCACTTGTGTCCTTGTAAATTTGCTTGAAAGCCATAGCAAGAAAGTTCATGAGCAAGTGGAAAAGTTCAAATGTGATGGGATATACATGTTCAAATTTGTCTCGTGATGTCTCATGATTGGCTCGGAGACTTTTTGCGGCAGAGAACCTCTCCCTAATTAGCTGATCGCCTCCAGTGTGGATTTTAACGCCATCATCGAGAGGCTTTCCTGCCTGTAGATACGCATTTTCAATGACTTCTTCGTAAAAATCCAAGATTGTTGTAAGGATTTCCTGAGAATATTGCACTCAGCATCAAACCATTTGTGCCGCCTGACTGGGTACATCGTATTTGTGTTATTTTTTGTGGACGTTTCTTCCATACTTTCTTTGGCTTAAGTGAGTCTGTTGCTGCTGTAATCAGAACATCCTGTAGTTTGGTCAAATACGATTCAATACTCTCAGCTTCAGTGGCACAGTTTTTGAGTTCTCTCAGTTTTTGTTCAATATGGTTCGAAGATAGGGCCCTTTTGAAATGATCAGGAGATGAATCTTGGTCCCATGAGAAATTCGGAGGGATATCATGTAATAAGACATCCTTGTGAAAATCATGTTGACTACATGCGCCTGTGCTGTTTAGATTTAAAATGCACAATGAAATTAAGCACTGATCACTCAATTCTTCGAGGAAATCATGAACTTTAAAATATCTGATATCATGGAAAGTGCTATAATGTGCAAGTGCATAATCGACAGTGCTACTACCATTATATTTGTGACAAGTAAAACTACCTTTGGTATCGCCTAAGACTCTACCATTTAGGATTTTTAAACCAGAGGCAATACATATATCCAGAAGTCTCTCTTCATATTGAGTTGGCCTTACAACAGAATCACAATTTTGCCCTGTCAATATTGACAATACGCATTTGATTGATCTGGAAAGTATGAATCAGGAACTGGGGTGAAGGAGATGTCATCATTTGAAATAAAGTCAGATGTACCTGTTCTTGTATTTAGATCACCCATGAGTACAACCTTGCCTTTTGAAAAATATAATTGTATATAATCCAGCAGGATATCCCATAAATTTAGTACTTAGGGTTGAATTACTGGGACTGTTGTAAATAACACCAATATAACAAGATGACATTGTAAATGTCGTATGGTTCCCGATGTACATTTGTACACGAATGGTACACTGATAGAGATCAAGATATATTGATAGATGGAAAACCATGGCAAGAAAGTTCATGAGCAAGTGGAAAAGTTCAACTGTGATGGGAGATACATGTTCAAATTTGTCTCGTGATGTCTCATGATTGGCTCGGAGACATTTTGCGACAGAGAACCTCTCCCTAGTTAGCTGATCGCCTCCAATGTGGATTTTAACACCATCATCGAGAGGCTTTCCTGCCTGTCGATACGCAGTTTCAATGACTTCTTCGTACAAATCCAAGATTTCTACAACGTCCTTGTAGTACTGTTCATTCTTAAAGACAACTGGCAATGGGATAACCTTACTCTTACTGGTCAGCTTGTCACTACATTCACCTGTGATTGTAGTATCTTCCCTGAGGGGCTGAAGTGCTGGGAAGAGCCTTGTAATCACGCGGCTAATCAGAATGACATAGTCATTTCGCAGTCTCCTTTTTGTTTGACCTGTTGTCGCAGATCCATATTGCCATTCTTTGCTTCCTTACATGCATTGCGTAATAAATTACTCATCCATCGAGCTGATTTGCTGACATATGAGACAATATAAGTTGCACAGGCAAATGCAAGTAAGAGGGAACGCCGTTTGCGTGGTCCAGTCTTCGCGTCAAGCTCAAGAGTCCTCTTGAAAACCTGGCGCCGTGGTGCCGTTGGACGCCGTTGGCGTCATGATGACGCCGGGACACTGTTGGGGTTTCCTACAGGAAACCACCGGGATTCCCGGCGGCCGTGACGTCATAGCCGGCCCGTATAACACTCCTCCCCCTCATCTAAAAAGGACTCAAACTCACTCGATTAAACACATGGTAACTAACGATAACTAATTAATTGAATTGAAAAGTAGAACGACAAGTTATAACACTAATACAATATTTTTTTTTAAAACGTAGAAAACGTAGTGCGATTACCCATCAGCACTCACGTAGGCCTACCTCACGGTACTTGAATCACATTATTTAATATACAGGCGATAAAGGAGATCCGTCACTTAGCCTAAATTGTGGAGCAAACTGCGACTTCCCGTCAGCAGTCTTTTCAGGATCCGTTGCTGTTGAACTTGTACATGGGGAGATGCGACTACCTGTCAGCACGTCTGGCTAATTCCAAATCATTCCATTCAAATATTTACAACTCAAGGTGATTCATTTAGAAACCATTCTTTGAACAGATTTCTCCGGGTCCACATCTAGGTTTGGCCTTGCAATTATTTGAATCTCATCCATCCTGGAAAGAGAATTCAAAAAAATAGGACCCGGGTAAGCGAGATACAAATATACAGACTATATACATAAAATATACGCGTGCAAGAGAGAGAGCGGGCTAAGCAGAGGCCGTGCTGCTCAGCCCTTTGGTGTNACGGACATGAATTAAACCTTTGTACCGCATTGACGACGTCGAACGCTTCCTGGGAGCTCCATCAGGCGTGCGGTTGAAGATTTGCTAAAGCCGTCTTCTTCCAACCCCGGAATAGTAGAAAGCAAATGTTGCTGGAGGTCCTCGTTTCAGCAGCAGATAGTGAAATAAACCATGTAGGTAAACCAAGTTGTCTGATCATTGCAAATAGGTGTTTCTTACGAGCTTCAAAATATGGTGGTGATCCTCTGATAGTTCTGAAGATGCGATGTCCTTCATCTAATTTTGTTATTTCATTGATGATTTTTCATTTGGATTAAGTAAATCCCCAGCATGATATGTTCACCTTGTGTTTTGCACCTTCGTATAGCAAGTTGAACCTTGTTAAGTTAAAGATCCGTTCTGGATGATCAAGGAGGTTGTTCTCATTTAACGTACAGTACATAACTTCAAAGAAATCAGCAATAATCTCTTCGGTGGTGTTGAGGATACGTGACCTCTCTTAGTTATCTGCCCGTCTCAACTTGAGGTCTGGATGGCGATTTTTGTAACGTCGCCAACAACCGTTGTTGGCATAGCTGCACTGAACAGTTGGTCGCGTTTGTTTTCTTCAGCGATTGCCCAAGCAAGTGTGGTGATCTGAAAGCGGCTTAATGGGTATGCTCTTGCAGACATGTATTCAATGTACCTAATCAAGGCTGATTCATCAGATTCCGTAAGAACTGTTTGCCCACCATAAAAACAGTCCAACCAACCTTACCCTTGACTCGATTGTCAAGGGTTTTACGGGGGACGTTATATTTAATTGCTGCGGTTGAACCGGTGGCCGCATTTGAATACGTTGTGAGGTTCAACCGTCAGAAGCCTACCCTGAAACGTGTAGGGTCCGAAACCGAATGGTGATAATTTGTAACATCATTTTTTGTTACTAAATATCTCCAAAATCCTTGAAAATATAAAGATGGCCGCCACTGCGCCATCTTAAGAATTTCTTCCAATCTTTCAACGGGGCACGTTTGCCATACGCTATAAGGGCCACCCCGTAAAGCACCCTGCTCCCCTTCTGACTGCTTTGACTGGCCTGCCTTCTTTTCCGGACCCTTTGCCTTTTGTTCCTTCTTGAGAACTTTACGCCACGCGTCCACATACAAGTAGTATTATTAACTTTGGAGGCAGCGTTGAGCATCTTTGTTCAATTTTTCATTTGATGAATCTGAAAATATGGTTTCACATTGGAAACAGACTTGTAAGTGAAGATGTAACTGAAGCACAGACCGACTTAAAGTGTGTAGTAGATTGGAATAAGAAACAAAATGAAATTGCAACTTAATAAAATATGATAAGGCCACTATCACTCCTTTGTGTTTTTGCGGCGAGGTCGGGAACAGCGGCCAGACGTAGTACCCGTTGCCTTTAATGCACGGCAGGTCACATGTATCATGTGCCGCCTGCCCTCTGCTAGTTTGCTTTACCTGTACAGGTTACACCTAAGGGTACGCGCGCTGATAGCCGACGTCTGGCTCCGTGACTTGGAGCATTCCCCGAAATGCGGTGTCGAAATGGGCGACCCAGCGTGGCAAATTAAAGAAGGAAATGAACATTTAAATTTTTGAAGATGAAATCAATTAAAGAAATAAACGATAGATCAGTCCGTTGGTCTGTCGTTGTGTCTGTCGTCAACGTCAGTGTATTACTCTGGGTAGAGAACTGTTCGTCTACTTGCCGTCGTCGTAGTGCGTGATGTGCATCACCATTTTGCCAGTCCTCTGGACGTAGTTGCTGATCTGCCGCAACAGCGCCTTGTCTCGTTCTTTTCAGGCGTTTGTTCTCCTCGGCCACAAGCTTTGTGTGCGCCGGATAGCGCTCAGGTGTTCTTTGGCCTCCTCTTGGGTGTCCTAATGTACCAGGAGGTAATTATCCAAACGGAACACCTGCGCGGCACACAGGTCGCACTCAAAGCGCTTACGTTCCCTCTTGGCCTTGCTCACCTTACCTCCCGCGTCTGGCGCTCGTGGTCGCGGTACTCTTCGCTGGTTGCGCGCGACCAGCTTGTCGCATCGTGGCATTGTTTTTTTTTGGGCACCTTTGCACACGGTGCACCAGATGCAGGCTTTGACGCGTCCGGCGCGGGCTGCAGACTGGCGGCAGCCGGTTCTGCGACCAACTCTTCAGTCTGAGTTGCCGCTGCGACAGTTACTGCCGAGGACGTCTGCGTGCCTATTTCCCGGCGGAAATGAACGCAGATGAACGTGTCATCCTTGCGTTTCATGCATCTGCCACCAGCTTTGGTATGAGAGTGTTGTTGAAGTTTGTTTGCAAGGTGCTGTAGTTGTTCATATTCCTGATAAGTATTGGCGAGTCCATCTTCCTTCAATGAAGCAAAGTCTGTTCTGGTTTCTGCTGTCCACTGTTTTTTGAGCACCTTTGCGCACGGTGCACCAGATGCAGGCGTTGACGTGTCCGTCGCGGGCTGCAGGCTGGCGGCAGCCGGTTCTGCGACCAACTCTTCAGTCTGAGTTGCCGCTGCGACAGTAACTGCGGAGAACATCTGCGTGCCTATTTCCCGGCGGCGCGTGGGAGGCTAAGGCGACCCGCCCGTGGCCTGCCAGACGCAAGTGGCAGGCGTCCTCGGCGTTAGCGTGGGCACGGGGTTAGGCCCACTGGTGGTAGGCGGAGTTGGGGGGAGGGGGCATGCAGGAGGAACCAGGCCACTAGCCGGCTCCCCCCGCGGCCGCCCTCCGCAGGCTGTGATGGTGGGGAGAAGGCGGCCTACGAGTATAGGCGACAGGTGGCACGGCTCAACCGGCACCTGGCCTGGGACGACCCCTGAGTCGTCAGACTGGGCCGACTGCTGCGTGCTAGTCGCCCCAGGCCTGAACCAGGATTCGGCTCCTGTCGCCTCGTCCTTGTCGGACAATCTGCAGTGCAGTACAGTGCTCTATCTACACTACCGTAATATAAAACAATACAGTGAAAACGATGCAAATATAATATACGATACGTAAGAAATGAAGTCAGTGAATTAGTAGAATATTTATTTATTTATTTACAAAAAGACGAAGTGTTCTCAGTGCAGTGGTGCATTGTAGCAAATCTTTTAACTCAAGCTGAAGTGATACACGAATATACAAATCGGGAATATACATGTATTTTTTAAAAAAATCCAATATATACAATAATATGTACAATGATTATGGTGTTAAATGCATAATATCCACAACACAGGGGAGGAAATAGTTCCGAATAAAGTAACAGAACACCTTCTTTCGGCAAGAACTATTTGGTCTAACCCCGACACTTACGATTGTGTGTCACGGTCGGTCTCGGTCGTTGCATTGGATCGTATGTGCGATACATTGACGAACGGCATCATCGTATCGCCCGCCCGTCTTCGAGGTCTCCGCCAGTTGCCCCTAACGTCATCTTCCGTCGCAGATACTACGAATATACAAAAAGGAATACTGTATACAATTGCCAATACTGTAAAATCGGACTTGTAACATCACTTTGGTAGACCAGCCCACTTCATTATTATGATGGTCACATGGCTGCACATTAATAGACTGTAATACAAGCTGTGTTCTGATTGGTT
The DNA here is from genome assembly GCA_002633025.1 of Notospermus geniculatus. NCBI lineage: Eukaryota > Metazoa > Nemertea > Pilidiophora > Heteronemertea > Lineidae > Notospermus > Notospermus geniculatus. The sequence continues at coordinate 312,122 of NMRB01000389.1, forward strand.
TACGAACACAATTGGCCAAATCACCATTTGCGTTATAAAGATCAATTGAACTGATGCCAGTACCGGTAGTCGTAATGTGACATTGACATGCCTATTCTGAATTGATTGAATACAATTGATCACCTCACAATGAAGTCTTTTTTTCATAACACCCATTAAAAAGAGTCAGCATGGTCATTACTACTGGTTGTGTTTGGCCCAACAATTGCTTTCATGAAAAGTGATCGACCCGGGGTGATCGATTAGGCAATCAAGATCATACCCTTCTGATCCAAGGCCTAGTCAATGCCACTATGCATAATCGTAAACAATGATTGGATAAAAGATGCATATTAAANCTTTTTGCATCAAAACACTCCCCACACTATACTCTAACAGATGGTACAGGTTTGATTTGTGGGCAATTTTTTTGCTCTTAAACCCATTTCAGGCTCACTGTGTACTGGTTGTGTTTGGCCCAACAATTGCTTTCATGAAAAGTGATCGACCCGGGGTGATCGATTAGGCAATCAAGATCATACCCTTCTGATCCAAGGCCTAGTCAATGCCACTATGCATAATCGTAAACAATGATTGGATAAAAGATGCATATTAAACAGAATAACCACTCCCAGCTCACTAAAGTGGGCTGGACGTTCTAATACCTGAAGTGATGTTACAAGTCCGATTTTACAGTATATACAACAATATATACATGTACAATGATTATGGTGTTAATCCATAATATCCACAACACAGGGGAGGAAATATTCCGAATAAACTAACAGAACACCTTCTTTCGGCAAGAACTATTTGGTCTAACCCCGACACTTACGATTGTGTGTCACGGTCGGTGCATTGGATCGTATGGGCGATACGTCGAAAAACGGCATCATTGTGTCGCCCGTCCGTCGTCGAGGTCTCTGCCAGTTGCCCCTATAGTCGTCCTCCGTCGCAGATACTAAGTGCCGTCTCTGTGGTTCAGAATAGAGCTGTTAGATGTTTTCTTGGTCTCCCGACACGTTCTACTAAACCCGGTTTTCAAGGGGACGTGGGGTGGTTTTTACCGAGGTATAGAAGATGGTTGAGTATGCTGAAATACTGGAACAAACTTGTAAAAATGAACAGAGATGGAATTTATTAGATTGTGCTGGGTACCGTCGGTCTTTCCGCCCGCATGTACTTCACAGTGTGTCGTAGTTTTTGTCGATTTTTTTCTGCGTCAAATGGTGTACCCATCCAGGTGAATTGGGTCTGATGAAGTGCAATGAGTTTCAGATAGTAACAGGATGTCAGAGGATTTAGTTAACCTCTTAAAAACAGGATTTGATAACTTAGAACCATAGACTGATGATTTGACACCGTTCTAATGCGAAACAATAATAGACCCAGATGGGGGTTTATAAACATTGCAACCTTTGTTACGCCTCTTCATAACTAGAGACACAGACTTAACTGAATAACTTCACATGCCGAAATAGAAATGGGAAAACCATATAACAAGCAATAGAAAGCTATACATGTATGTTGAAAGGTATGGACTGAGAGTCCATAATGAAATGTCAAGAGTTACTAGCAACACATACCGTAGTACCTGCTGTCATGGATCTCACTGATCGCTTAGCCAAAGGTGAGCTCCGTGGCGTTTGGCATCAGCTAGAGGTAATTCTGGGGAGTGAGGCTCAGAGGTTCTGTTACTTTTTGTTCACCACAGGAATGAAATTCGATTCATTCCCATGGGCAGAAGGAGTGTTTTCCATTGCGATGTGGGCTTCAAGGAGGTGAATTCTTCCTTGGATCTGGTCAGGTCAATTGATAAACTGGATAAATCAGCATTGAGTTTGGAAATTTCAGTGTCCTTCTCATGTAAAAGATTTTCACTCATGTAAAAGATTTTGCATCACTTTTGGTTTTTTTCGGTTTGAATGTGAATGGTTCACTTTCAATGGTGACAGATGATTTGTTCGTTAGTTTGAAGTTAGTTACTGAAGGGTCGCGGAGGCTCGGTATTGCGTTAATGTTGTGAAGTTTTACTGGACTTCTGGAATGATAGAATATGGGATAGTGAATTAATGAATACTAGTACCACCAGTCACAAACAAGTGCAATTTCTCATTTGAAGATTTAATGGGTCGTATTCATAAAGCGGTTCTATCGTTAGAACCGTCTTAAGCCGGTTCCAAGTACTGTGGTTGGCGTTACTTGGAACCGGCCTAAGACGGTTCTAACGATAGAACCGCTTTATGAATACGACCCAATGTTTTTAAGAACATGCGTTGTTTTTCATTTAATTTTCTGATCAGTTGGTGATATTCATCATTTGGTATTCTGCCAGGTTATTTGTCAAAAGTGGTTTGATTCAGTACGAGGAGGAAGGCCTATATCTACACCAATGTCATATGATTTTGTGTGGTCACTGTTGGCAGGATTAAAGAATGCTAGTTCATCAGAATCATGGATTTCTTCATTTGCATCAGTATCTTCAGTGTGTCTGGTACCAGGTGCGACATCACCGTATGACTGAGATTCTTCTTCAGCTCTTCTTGCAGCTTCATCAATAATGTCAGCCATGTGTTATTGTTTTCTTTTAGAGTCAATAATAGATTTCTTTGCCATATAATGGGCATAATATGAGTCATGATCAGAAAGCAAACCATTTTCTTCATTTTTCCAAGGTAGAAACAGAAGAAGTCTCTCTCTAGCACCGTTTTCTGGATCAGTAGTGCCATTGCATCTGACATATCGGAGTACCCTAGGTTTTTGTCTTAGAGCATATTTCACGCCGGCATGAGTAGTGAAGTTCTGAAATGCACCAACTTCCCCATTAATGTTTGTTTCAGTTTCAGATAGACACTCGTGATCTATATCATCTAAATGGATCATCATCATTTGATTTGGGATATGTGATGTTTAACTTTGAAGCATAATCTGGTAAACACCTTTCTAGCTGCCTGGGACGATTGCTATACCTAGAAATGATATTGCCTGTTTTAATGTCTGTTGAATCTGGGGGAAGCTTTTCTAATTCAGTGGTACTTTTTATTAGGAAAGTGCGATCTTCAGGTGGGGCAGTTGGAAGAAACATGACATCTCTAGTACCCTTTCAGAGTGGTAACTGAAGGACCAAATATGCAGCTTCTTGAGCAGATATTTCACATGCATATAAAAATTTGTTTCCTATTTGTTTGACCTGTTGTTGCAGATCCAAATTGCCATTCTTTGCTCCCTTACATGCATTGCGTAATAAATTACTCATCCCTCGAGCTGATTTGCTGACATATGAGACAATAAACTGGATATCATGGTTTGCTTTCCATGCATTTACTAATGATTGCATGTAAGCATTGACTCTGATTTCTGATGGTTTGCCTTTTAAGAAGATTTTAGGAGCACTTATGGATGTTCTGAGAGCTGAATAGTACTCTTCTTCAGGTATGTTCAATTGTTCAAGGAATTCTTCACATGAAATATCTGAACCATCACCCACTGCATATAATTTCATGGTGATTTTCTTATAGTTTGCTTTGTGGAGTTCGATGTCTTCTGGTTCGACCTCACATAAACGCAGTATTTTTGTTTCAGGCATTGGAGGTAGAGGGAAATTAAAACGGCATATTGGTTTCCCATTTTTACGACACGTGTTGCTGTGTTTATGCATCTGAAGCTCAATTAAAGTCATATCAGATTCATCTGACAGTGAACATGAGACATATTATCTATGAACTTAATAATATCATCATCTGAATCTTTGTCAAATTGAGGAGCACCTTCAATCCAAACCAGCATGTGAATGTGTGGACTTCCCCGTTGTTGAAATTCTACACGATAGACAAAATCACAAACTTTTCCAATAGGATTATGTGGCCTCAGTACATTATGGATAAAGGTATGGATACGATGATAAAAAATCTGACACAAGTAAATGTTATTATTAATTTTATTAGTAACAGAAAATATCATACAAATGACACAAGTGACTGGATCAGATTTAATCAAGTTGGCCTTTTTGGTCCAACTAAACTCTTGAATCAGTTCATCTCTGTAATCCCAGTATTGTCTAACAGTTTGCCTAGAGTACGCTGTTGAAGTTCAGGGGTGGAACCTCACCGCCCGCGAATAAATAAACAGATTGCCAGTATTTGGCACGAACAGGTGTTCACGGCTATTAGAATCCAGCACTCTTTCTTGAGAATCATCTTTGGTTGTCAGATACATATACCCAGATGGATTCAATTTGCTATTGGCCTCAGGAAAATCATGGTCGAGGTATTTGGCCCTGTCAGAACTTGGTAAAAACTTGTTAATTGTAACGTACCTTGACACTGCAAGAGAACCAACATTTATTTTGTTTTTATCATCGCAAGATAGTATATTACATTCAGTATTATAATCTGCAATGTCTCACGCAAAATCTTCACAGCACTTCGACAACAGTGGATGCCAATGTGATCCTTGGTGACATTATTTTGCTTAGATGGTACACGGGCATGAATTAAACCTTTGTACCGCATTGATGACGTCGAACGCTTCCTGGGAGCTCCATCAGGCGTGCGGTTGAAGATTTGCTAAAGCCGTCTTCTTCCAACCCAGGAACAGTAGAAAGCAAGTGTTGCTGGAGGTCCTTGTTTCAGCAGCAGATAGTGAAATAAACCATGTAGGTAAACCACTTTGTCTGATCATTGCAAATACAGGTATTTTTTACGAGCTTCAAAATATGGTGGTGATCCTCTGATAGTCCTGAAGATGCGATATCCTTCATCCAATTTTGTTATTTCTTTGATGACATTTGAATTAAGTAAATCCTCAGCATGGTGTGTTTTGCCTTGTGTTTTGCACCTTCGCATAGCAAGTTGAACAGATCTCAGTTCCCATTTAGCAATCACTATAATGAACTGGCACTTTTCGTTCTTTATTGTCCATTCGTCTTTGACCAATGAATATTGTTGGAAAAGCCAAATATTCAGAATATTTATCTTGAGAAAAAAAACCAAGGGGTCTTTGACTTTCACCAGGTGCAAATGCAAATGCTTGGGAGTTGAATATTTCGGGTTTATAATGTGGCATACACCCTCCTGGAGTCTACTAATGTTCTGGTTAGGATGCAGTTACCCGGTAAACCCGATCTCTTAACTGGTTCAACTATTGCCCAACTATGTAATGTATCTTTTCTCGCTGGTATTGGTGGGAGGACTACCTCATGTCAGCATTGGGATGACTGATCCATTGACTGCGCCACAACAATGAACGGAAATGAGCTCAGAAGTGCCATAAGCTGTCCTGAAGGAACGGCGCTGCCGAACTGGCACTACAACTTTATTTGAGTGCTTGTTTAGAAATACTGCACTCCTCTCGTCGCAGTTAAAGATCCGTTCAGGATGATCAAGGAGGTTGTTCTCATTTAATGTAGAGTACAAAACTTCAAAGAAATCAGCAATAATCTCTTCGGTGGTGTTGAGGATACGTTACCTCTCTAAGTTATCTGCCCGTCTTAACTTGAGGTCTGGATAGCGATTTTTCAAACATCGCCAACAACCCGTTGTTGGCCTAGCTCCACTGAACAGTTGGTCGCGTTTGTTTTCTTCAGCGATTGCCCAAGCAAGAGTGGTGATCTCAAAGCGGCTTAATGGGTATGCTCTTGCAGACATGTATTCAATGTACCTAATCAAGGCTGATTCATCAGATTCCGTAAGAACTGTTTGCCCACCATAAACACGCTTTGTAGATTTTCGATTATCTTGTCATGACAATTTCTCCGTCTTTTGCAATGAAATTTGAGATGATTACGTTGTTTCCTGTTTTGATCTTCGCAAAATGTGTTAGGCAGTAGGACATGAGTCCGAAGTAGCCAGTGGTGTCGGCAATTGCGGCATTTTTTATCATCTTTTTTTCTGGAGATGACAATGAGGTGTATGAAATCTCATCGGTGGTGTCCGTAATAAAATGTCAAGAGTTACTAGCAACATATCGTATTATCTGCTGTCATGGATTGACTGATCGCTTAGTCAAAGGTGACCTCCATGGCGTTTGGCATCAGCTAGAGGTAATTCTGGGGAGTGAGGCTGGGAGGTTCTGCACTTTTTGTTCACCACAGGAATGAAATTTGATTAATTCCCATGGGTGGAAGGAGTGTTTTCCATTGAAGGTGTTTGCGATGTGGCCTTCAAGGAGGTGAAATCTTCCTTGGATCTGGTCAGGTCAATTGATAAACTGAAAAAATCAGCCTTGAGTTTGGAAACGTCAGTGTCCTTTTCATGTAAAAGATTTTCACTCATGTAAAAAAATTTGCACCACTTTTGTTTTTTTTTCTGTTTAAATGTGAATGGTTCACTTTCAATGGTGACATATGATTTGTTCGTTAGTTTGAAGATAGTTACTGAAGGGTCGACAATTATAGTGGATGTCAGTGTGATCCTTGATGACATTATTTTGCTTAATAGATGGTACACGGGCATGAATTAAACCTTTGTACCGCATTGATGACGTCGAACGCTTCCTGGGAGCTCCATCAGGCGTGCGGTTGAAGATAAGCTGAAGCCGTCTTCTTCCAACCCAAGAATAGTAGAAAGCAAGTGTTGCTGGAGGTCCTTGTTTCAGCAGCAGATAATGAAATAAACCATGTAGGTAAACCAAGTTGTCTGATCATTGCAAATACATGTACACCTACATGTAGGTGTTTTTTACGAGCTTCAAAATATGGTGGTGATCCTCTGATAGTTCTGAAGATCCTATATCCTTCATCCAATTTTGTTATTTCATTGATGACATTTGGATTGAGTAAATCCCCAGCATGATATGTTTTGCCTTGTGTTTTGCACCTTCGCAAAGCAAGTTGAACCTTGTCAGATTTTAGTTTAATTTGCAATTTTCTTTCATTTTATAGAAGATATTTGCAATGGAAGTAGCTACTCTTCTGTCAACAGATCTCAGTTCCCATTTAGCAGTGTCATAAATAGTGGGGTGCCACAAGGATCCATATTGGGTCCATTATTGTTCCTACTGTATATTAATGACTTGCATGAGGTATTACATCATTGTACTTTGTTTCTTTACGCCGATGATAGTTCTATATTTCTGCCGGTTCATCGTAATAGCGACATCACTTTAGCCCATAATCGAATCCAGGAGGACTTGAACAGCATGGTGAATTGGTCAACAATATAGAAAATGCGTTTTAAAGCCTGTAAAAGTATGGAAGTGATATTCACCTCGCCAAGGCGTAGACCGCGCAATCATCCCGGACTTACACTTGACACTGAACAAATTCCACGTGCAGTCTCTCATAAACACCTAGGTTTTGTATTAGACAATCGGTTGAATTTCAAAGCTAATATTGACATGGTCGTTTCTAAATGCAATAACATGTTACACCCCCTGAGGTCTTTGTCATCGATGATCACCTCTAGACACCTTGAGCGTCTTGTTTTTTTCATATATTCTCCCCCATTTGGAGTATGGTTCGATGCTATACACCGGAGCCTACCAGCGAGAGTTAGATAAACTTGATCGAGTGTATTACAGAGCTGCAATTTTAGTCAGTGGGTGCCTACACGGTTCAAATAAATGTAAGGTATTGAGCTGCCTCGGTTGGATGAGCCTGGCGGATCGGAGAAAAGAAAAGTTGGCGTTATTAATGTATGATTACGACAGGAATACCATTCCTTTGTACTTACGTCAGTCTATTGACTCTTATCGTAACCCAAACCGTGATGCCAGACTCAGACGACCGCGACAGTTCATACTTCCTATTTCACATGACATGCGTCGTACTACGATACCTGCAGCAATTACGGTATGGGAGGCAATCCCTGATGACATAAAGGCTGTCTTGTCTCGAAATAGTTTTAAATATCGAATCCGTTCTTTTTTTCGTGGTAAGAAGAATGCACTCGCTTCCACTAAACTAAAACTTAGCAGGGCTGAGGAAACCTACTTGAATAGATCTCGCTGTGACCTTATATTCCAAAGTCACATGTATTCACACAACTTTACTACAGTGACTAGTCCATCTTGTTCTTGCGGCTGTAGAAACCAAACTACTACTCATGTCTTACTCCATTGTCCTATCCTAGTTGATATACGTCGCCAATTATTTCAGAATCTAAACCTGATTAATAACGTCACTAATATTTTTCATGGGTTAAACCAAACAAACAAAACTCATACATTACTATTTGGTNAAATGTCCCTCCTGCCAGTGCGTCTTTTAGCATGTCATGTAAGATCGAAAGAGTTATGGCGCATCTTGAATTTTTAAATTTCCAATTCGTATCAACGAAGTGGAAACGAAAGATAAATTTCAAAGTTTAATATACACCGTACCTCTGTCGTTCTAACGCCATACGCTAAAGGAGGCTCTTGCAGCAGGCGATTTTTGTGGTACCAGCCATTTCCTGAAATACATTACGTCATGGATATGACGTCCAATTTCGTATTTCGTACTTCGTTTTTCGTCAGATTTGCGAAAACTCCCTATTGTTGGAAAAGCCAAATATTCAGAATCTTTATCTTGAAAAACGCCAAAATACTGCACTCCTCTCGTCACAGTTAAAGATCCATCAGGATGATCAAGAAGGTTGTTCTCATTTAATGTATAGTACAAAACTTCGAAGAAATCAGCAATAATCACTTCGGTGGTGTTGAGGATACGAGATCTCTCCAAGTTGTCAGCCCGTCTCAATTTGAGGTCTGGATGGCGATTTTTGAAACGTCGCCAACAACCCGTTGTTGGCCTAGCTGCACTGAACAGTTGGCCGCGTTTGTTTTCTTCAGCGATTGCCCAAGCAAGAGTGGTGATCTGAAAGCGGCTTAATGGGTATGCTCTTGCAGACATGTATTCAATGTACCTAATCAAGGCTGATTCATCAGATTCCGTAAGAACTGTTTGCCCACCATAAACACAATCCAACCAACCTTACCCTCGACTCGATCGTCAAGGGTTTTACGGGGGACGTTATATATTTAATTGCTGCGCTTGAATTTACCTCTTGCTGCGCTTGAATTACCTCTTGCTGCGCTTGAATTACCTCTTACGTCTGCTTTATATGCAAACCGCATGTCCTCGTCTCTCCAATTCCTACGAGTAGGCCTAATACAAGTAGTATCATTAACTTTGGAGGCAACGTTGAGCATCTTTGTTCAATTTTTCATTTGATGAATCTGAAAATATGGTTTCACATTGGAAACAGACTTGTAAGTGAAGATGTAACTGAAGCACAGACCGACTTAAAGTGTGTAGTAGATTGAAATAAGAAACAAAATGAAATTGCAACTTAATAAAATATGATAAGGCCACTATCACTCCTTTGTGTTTTTGCGGCGAGGTCGGGAACAGCGGCCAGACGTAGTACCCGTTGCCTTTAATGCAGGGCAGGTCACATGTATCAAGTGCCGCCTGCCCTCTGCTAGTTTGCTTTACCTGTACAGGTTACACCTAAGGGTATGCGCGCTGATAGCCGACGTCTGGCTCCGTGACTTGGAGCATTCCCCGAAATGCGGTGTCGAAGTGGGCGACCCAGCGTGGCAAATTAAAGAAGGAAATGAACATTTAAATTTTTGAAGATGAAATCAATTAAAGAAATTAACGATAGATCAGCCCGTTGGTCTGTCGTTGTGTCTGTCGTCAACGTCAATGTATTACCCTGGGTAGAGGACTGTTCCTCTACTTGCCGTCGTCGTAGTGCGTGATGTGCATCACCATTTTGCCAGTCCTCTGGACGTAGTTGCTGATCTGCCGCAGCGTTTGACGAAGCACTTCCGCCGACCACATATACTTTTCCGAGAAGCGAGACAGCGCCTTGTCTCGTTCTTTTCAGGCGTTTGTTCTCCTCGGCCACAAGCTTTGTGTGCGCCGAATAGCGCTCAGGTGTTCTTTGGCCTCCCCTTGGGTATCCTAATGTACCAGGAGGTGATTATCCAAACGGAACACCTGCACGCCACACAGGTCGCACTCAAAGCGCTTACGTTCCCTCTTGGCCTTGCTCGCCTTGACCTCCCGCGTCTGGCGCTCGCGGTCGCGGTACTCTTCGCTGGTTTCGCGTGACCAGCTGAGCTTGTCGCACACGTGGCATTGTTTTTGGGCACCCTTGCGCACGGTGCACCAGATGCAGGCTTTGACGCGTCCGCCGCGGGCTGCAGACTGTCGGCAGCCGGTTCTGCGACCAACTCTTCAGTCTGAGTTGCCGCTGCGACAGTAACTGCCGAGGACGTCTGGGTGCCTATTTCCCGGCGGAAATGAACGCAGATGAACGTGTCATCCTTCGCCTTGCGTTTCATGCATCTGCCACCAGCTTTGGTATGAGAGTGTTGTTGAAGTTTGTTTGCAAGGTGCTGTAGTTGTTCATATTCCTGATAAGTATTGGCGAGTCCATCTTCCTTCAATGAAGCAAAGTCCGTTCTGGTTTCTGCTGTCCATTGTTTTTTGGGCACCTTTGCACACGGTGCACCAGATGCAGGCTTTGACGTGTCCGGCGCGGGCTGCAGACTGGCGGCAGCCGGTTCTACGACCAACCCTTCAGTCTGAGTTGCCGCTGCGACAGTAACTGCCGAGGACGTCTGCGTGCCTATTTCCCGGCGGAAATGAACGCAGATGAACGTGTCATCCTTCGGCTTACGTGTCATACTGTGCAAGGTAGGAAACCTGAAATTTTCGGTCGCAAACTTGTACGTTTGTGCAGGATCTCAAGGCAACAAATAAGCATGGCACAGTGGGGACAAAGTGTTCATCTGCTTGTGCTGGGTAATGCCACATGCCAGCAGTGAATTCCGGACCTGTTTTCCAATGGCGTCCACAGTGACAGACTGTAGCTAAATCCAGGTCCCAGTTTATGATACATGTAAGTGTCCTCTGGATAGAGAATTCCGTGAGTCTCAAATACTTGGAGGGTGTTTTGGGACTCTGCAGATAAACGTGTCATCCTTCGCCTTGCGTTTCATGCATCTGCCACCAGCTTTGGTATAAGAGTGTTGTTAAGTTTGTTTGCAAGGTGCTGTAGTTGTTCATATTCCTGATAAGTATTGGCTAGTCCATCTTCCTTCAATGAAACAAAGTCCGTTCTGGTTCCTGCTGTCCATTGTTTTTTGGGCACCTTTGCGCACGGTGCACCAGATGCAGGCTTTGACGTGTCCGGCGCGGGCTGCAGACTGGCGGCAGCCGGTTCTGCGACCAGCTCTTCAGTCTGAGTTGCTGCTGCGACAGTAACTGCCGAGGACGTCTGCGTGCCTATTTCCCGGCGGCGCGTGGGAGGCGAAGGCGACCCGCCCATGGCCTGTCAGACGCAAGTGGCAGGCGTCCTCGGTGTTAGCGCGGGCTAGGCCCACTGGTGGTAGGCGGAGTTGGGGGAGGGGGCCTGCAGGAGGAGCCAGGCCACTAGCCGGCTCCCCCCGCGGCCGCCCTCCGCAGGCTGTGATGGTGGGGAGAAGGCCTGCGGCCTACAGGTATAGGGGACAGGTGGCACGGCTCTACCGGCAGCTGGCCTGGGACGAACCCTGAGTCGTCAGACTGGGCCGACTGCTGCGTGCCGTCGCCCCAGGCCTGAACCAGGAGTCGGCTCCTGTCGCCTCGTCCTTGTCGGACATTCTGCAGTGCAGTACAGTGCTCTATCAACACTAATATAAAACAATACAATGAAAACGATGCAAATATAATATACGATGCGTAAGAAATGAAGTCAATAAATAAATATTCTATTAATTCACTTATTTACAAAAAGACGAAGTGTTCTCAGTGCAGTGGTGCATTGTAGCAAATATTTTAACTCAAGCTGAAGTGTTACACGAATATACAAAATGGAATATACATGTATTTAAAAAAAGCCAATATATACAATAATATTTACAATGATTATGGTGTTAAATGCGTAATATCCACAACACAGGGGAGGAAATAGTTCCGAATAAAGTAACAGAACACCTTCTTTCGGCAAGAACTATTTGGTCTAACCCCGACACTTACGATTGTGTGTCTCGGTCGGTGCATTGGATCGTATGGGCGATACGTCGAGGAACGGCATCATTGTGTCGCCCGTTCGTCGTCGAGGTCTCTGCCAGTTGCCCCTAATGTCGTCCTCCGTCGCAGATACTAAGTGCCGTCTCTGTGGTTCAGAATAAAGCTGTTAGATGTTTTCTTGGTCTCCTGACACGTTCTGCTATAGTCGGTTTTCAAGGGGACATGGGGTGGTTATTATCGAGGTATAGAAGATGATTGAGTATGCTGAAATACTGGAACAAACTTGTAAAAATGAACAGAGATGGAATTCATTAGATAGTGCTGGGTACGGTCGGTCTTTCCGCCCGCATGTACTTCACAATGTGTCGTAGATTTTGTCGAATTTTTTCTGCGTCAAGGTTATACATTGAACATTGTCCGTTTCGTCGTGCATTAGTCATAATAGGGAGTTTTCGCAAATCTGCCGAAAAACGAAGTACGAAATACGAAATTGGACGTCATATCCATGACGTAATGTATTTCAGGAAATGGCTGGTACCACAAATATCGCCTGCTGCAAGAGCGTCTTTTAGCGTATGACGTTAGAACGACAGAGGTACGGTGTATATTAAACTTTGCAATTTATCTTTCGTTTCCACTTCGTTGATACGAATTGGAAATTTAAAAATTCAAGATGCGCCATAACTCTTTCGATCTTACATGACATGCTAAAAGACGCACTGGCAGGAGGGACATTTGTGGTACGAACCATTTCCTGAAAAACATTACGTCATGGATATGACGTCCGAGTTCGTATTTCGTACTTCGTTTTTCGTCAGATTTGCGAAAACTCACTAATATTGTGTTTGGTGACAGACAGTTTGGGCACTACACCCGCATTAATTTCCACCGCACACGCGGCCATGATGGCCGTGATGGTGCCCGTCGTGTAGCATCGTGCGCACAGCATCGCAACAGGCAAGATGTTTGCTTTGAAATTTCGGTGTACTGCCATTAGTCGAATCTGGAGTTTCTGTTGTGGTGGGTTTGCACGGTAGTTTTGGTGTAGTTTCTGGAGTTTCTGTGGTGGTTGGTTTGACCGGTATTTTTCATGTACTTTGTGCTGTGGCAGTGGAGGCTGAGGTAGAAGAAGGTGGTAGGCGATGCGTTAGGGTTGTGGGGTGATCTGTGTGTGATGTTTTCTTGATGGGCAATTGCTGTTTCTGAGGTTGGGGGTAGGGGTTATGTTTCGAAAGAGGGCTGGTGTCGGTGGAGGTGAGGGCGATCGTGGTTCAGATGATGGAGTAGTGCATGGTTCAGGTGATGGGATAGGGCTTGGAGATGATGATGGATGGAAGGTCCCCCTCACCTTGGCGGAAAATTGCTTTGCTACTCGATGCTTTTGTGGGATCTGATAGTAGGTAGCCTGGGTTTTGGATATGTGTAGCATGAAAATAGCCAATTTTCGCATTTCTGCTTCAGAAAGGGCGTCTCCGAGGTGAGTAAGGTCAACTTCCTGAAGATGGTTGGTGTGGGAGGGATGTCGAGTTGTACGTTGTCGTTAGCTCTCTTAAACGTTGCTTGAACGCAACGGTGCAGCATTTTGGCTGCAATCCCGTACGGCTTGATGGTGCTGTCCTTCGTCTGGTCTGTGTCCGTGGGCGCTGGGCTCCACACCACGAAGAGGGCAGCCTTGCAGCCCTCGTTCGTCGTCGAGGCCGGCACCCCTGGGACGGCCGGCCTCATCGGCGTTCACATATTCCATTAAGTCAACGTCGAGCACAAGAGTGGCGGCACCCTGGGTAGCCGCCTTCTTCTGCTTACCAATGTCAAGGAAGTATAGAAGTTCGTCGTCGTCTTCGTCTGCCTTTGGCCTGGATCGCCTGCTGGCACGTTGGAAGTCGCCCAGGGTGATATAGGCGACGGACGACGGATGCTGAGCATTGTCAATGATCAATCTTGTGATTAGGTAATCCAAATGATCAGGTAAAATCCAAATGACTTCACTGGGCAAGCTGGATTGCCGGGAAGCTCATACATCCTGTCCTCGCCTATGGTATCATCTGGTTTACTGTTCAGTTTGTGGTTTTTATCCATCTCATCTTTCTTCTGGACGACGAACTTTCTTTCAGAGCCATCTGTTTCAACAATGAACGTATCTCTGTTCATTTCTCCGATGTTTTCTTGTCCCCTCCGACAAAAGTGAAACATGACTTCAAACCAGACTTTCTGCTGCAGACCTACTGGTGTGGCTATATTAAATGCATGCTGGGTTGGCTGGTACAACTGCTTCAGATCTTCCTCAGCAATTGGGGGATAATGATCAGTGCCCCCAAGTCCACTTTTTTTTCAACTTAGTGCACATCGCAAGATAAACTTCACGAGAGGAATTGAATGCAACATCCTCATTGATGTCATAACCTAGCTCTTTTTTATGTACTTTGAAAGTCCATAGTGAAGTGAATTGTACGAATTCAACTTGTACATCATGGTGTTAGTGGCCCTTGACCTGGCACTAGTATCATCTGTCTTTTTCAATGAGGCAAAAAAATGCCGGAGCTGCTCATTCATATACATGTAGGCCTACATGTACCCTGGTTAATTCCCAATACCGGCCTCCAAGTCTCTTTGCAGAATGCCTCAAAAGCCCTGTGTGAACTCTCTACTACCTTTTCTGTTGATTAGTCCCATCCAACAATTTCAACAGATCCCCCTCGTTCACCTCCTCAAATCTCGTACATGTCTTCTCGGCCATTTTGCCAAGCAAAAGCATGGCAGACAAGGGCTTGCATGGCAGACGAATGTTTGTTTACTATTGTACGGACGATCAATGATTCGTCACGTGATAGTCACATGACGTCACCCTACCGCGCTCTTCATGCTAGGCCTAGCCTACTTTTCTACATCAAAAACTATACCTACATACCACTATTCAATTATTTGATTAAGATAGAAGCCCGAATATATGATAAAACGAGGAAAACCCATTAGGATTAGGCCCAGGCTACATCTTCCGAGCACACTCAAAATGTACACTGTTAAAAAAGTAGTGTTACCTCAACACCAAAAACAAGTGTCAATTTGACACTAAAAGTCAGTGTGGGTTAGTGCCCAACACCGTAGAGCAGTGTTGATCCCAACACTCTTTTTCAGTGTTGCTCAACACCATTTTTCAGTGTTTATCCGACACCATTTCTCAGTGTCGGCTGGACACTGTTTCTCGGTGTCCGTTTGACACCATATACTAGTGTCACCAAACACCATTTCTCAGTGTCAGCTGGACTCTGTTTCTTGGTGTCGCCAACACCATTTCTCAGTGTCGATTGGACACTGGTTCTCGGTGTCGGTTTGACACCATTTACAAGTGTCGCCAAGCACCATTTCTCAGTGTCGGCTGGACACTTGTTCTCGATGTCGGTTAAACACCATTTCCCAGTGTCGGATGGACACTGGTTCTCGGTGTCGCTTGGACACCATTTCCCAGTGACCTGTTTCTTAGTGTAAGTTACCAGTGTTCGCCCAACACCATATTTCAGGGTTGGCTAATTACCGGCACCATATAAGTGTTGGCCTTACACTAGTTATTGGTGTCAAACAGCAACCTGAAACAAATTTGGAGGGGATGCAGCACCTGACATGCCTGATGAACACACTTTATTGTACTTAAACAAGGCAATGCTACGAACCTCATATAATTTATTCAAAATAAGTTTTTACAGTTCATTTCTAAATCTTGTGACTGACCACCTTTGGAGTCATGGCCTTCTACGGTGGCGTCAGCAAGTTGCTTACGATGATTAATTCCAAAAGATTAGCACATGTCATGATGTTATCATCATGGTGGCCCTGTCCCATAATTCCCCCTTCTATTGTCTCCACGGTCGCGTGTCAGTATTGGCCAATCAACGCGGGGTTGGGGCGGGACTTGCGTCATAATGTTTGGTGATGTTTATGGCCTGCCAGTGTATTAATCATCGATTTTTTTCGATCGCGAAGACGGTCGGTAGTCAAACATTTATCGATTTGAATCACTTCATACCGCCTCCCACGTAGCTAGTTAATTTTGGCACATCCGGCTTTTGGAAGTGACTTTTATTGGCCAATGTTGACAAAAAATGCAGGCAATGCACAGGGCGATGCATTGTGAATGTAGGCCTACTGCGGGGGCGCTGATGGTCGGGCCCTTTCCGCTTCGCTGATTTATGCTGATTGGCCATGTGCTAGGTGCGATAAGGCCTATGCAATGTGCTGCGCATTCTGATTGACGCACTGCAAAAAATTAAGAGATTTTGCCTTTTTTACTAAGCCCCAGCTGCCTAGGGAATAGGTAGCCTATATAAAATAGTATACTCACATAACATGCTTGTGAGATTTCATTTTCCTCCCTCTCTTTCATAGCGGTACTTTCTTCAACATCTTTGGATTGCCAGTATGACTTCGTTCGGCACATTCATTCTGCTATGTCCGACCAAACGCAGAACACACAGGAAATTCAAGACAATTGACTAATTTAGACAAGGATGTTAAACAGTACGTGTGTGGTGGAGATTTGTCATTCACAATGGCACCTTTGCTTTGAATCAATAAACGTCGACGCTGTCCTTCGCGCCAACATTCCATTGGAAAAAAGGGCTAATTATCGATATTCATAGTAACATGACTGTCTAAATATTAAGCCACGCCATAAGGGATTACAAACAGTGTAATCATAGTAACATGACTGTCTAAATATTAAGCCACCCCATAAGGGATTACAAACAGTGTACCGGTATTTTATTGTATATCCACCACCAGAAGAGATTATATTTATGTAGTGTGTCAAATAGTTTGTTTGATTCAGCTTGGCCAGGTTAAGATGAACTTACACTGGGCAGTGTGATAGAACATGTTGAAGGGAGGAAAAGATGTTTTTGATGACTAAAAATTTTGCAAAAGTTGTTAAAGTTATTTTGCCGTAAATAAGCTTACTGCATCGGCCAATTTCATTGAAACTTCGACAAATTACTGATAGGTTGTTAGTGAACATCGATATCTATTCAATGTTCCTGCGAATGGGCCAGGTTAGATAAAATCTAATGATACATACCCATCATAAACTGCTTTGCCCTTAATAGTAGTACCGCCCTACCCTTTGGACTAGAAGTTCAAGGTTTCAAACTTTGCCTGGTTGGTCTCAGCATGGAGGTATAAAATAAGAGTATCTCCATGGTTCCAGGGCCTTCGCTGAAGAATCAAAGCCGTTTCCCGGGAATGCCATTGAACGTTTTATCTGTTGCCACCAAATCGGGTTCAGGCCCCATAAGCCTAGCCCATGGTGGTCTGTTCTTCATAACTCTCGTGCTCCTGATCCCTGCAAGCTACATGTAGCCTGACTAGTTATCCCCAACCTCAAACCAAACTTATTCTTATTCTTTGATCTTGTTGATAAAATGGGTTTCCTGAATTTTTCTCCTTGTGGTAGATAAATTTTCATTTTGATAAAGGGAAACAATTCAAATATAGGTTACCACCCATCATTAACCTATAAATGGCTGATACGTACTGTAGCTACATCGTCTTCTGTGTTGTAAGTGAAAGTTCATGAAATTCCTAATATAAGAGTTAGTTGCTTCCCCAATGTAAGTTTGTTTCCATCCTGGGCAACGAACGACATTTGGGAAACTTTCTAGATGTTTCAAATTTATGCACATAAGAGCAATTATGCATAAATAGCCTAAACTTAATCCGTATCCATCTTTTATCCCATGTGACCATGCACTTTCATTGATTTATTTTAGAATTGGACACAGCCAACACCGACTTCATAAGTTATGGTCATATCCCAACATCCCAACACTGATACATGTATCGACACTTATTTTCAGTGTTGGACATGGTCGACACCAATTTCATTATTGCGTTCAGTGTTGGTCATATTCGACACTGGACACCGATTTTCAGTGTTGGATAAAGCCGACACCGATTTCATCTGTTGAGTTCAGTGTTGACCATATTCGACACTGATATCGACACCGATTTTCAGTGTTGGATTAGGCCGACACCGATTTCATCTGTTGAGTTCAGTGTTGACCATATTCGACACTGATATCAACACCGATTTTCAGTGTTGGACAAGGCCGACACCGATTTCATCTGTTGAGTTCAGTGTTGGTCAAATTCGACACTGATATCAACACCGATTTTCAGTGTTGGACAAGGCCGACACCGATTTCATCTCTTGAGTTCAGTGTTGGTCATATTCGACACTGATTTCGACACCCATTTTCGGTGTTAAATATGGCCAACACTGATTTTCAACACTGGCTCATGGTGTTGGACATGGCCGACACCAATTCAAACACTGTATTTTAGTGTTAAATGTAGCCGACACTGATAACAACACTGTTTTTCAGTGTTGCCCTTGGTCAACACCGATTTGAACACCCATTTTCAGTGTCGATTTGCCCTCAACACCGATTTCCAGTGTTAAGGGTACACTACTTTTTTAACAGTGTGATTTATACAATTTATCCCGTCAATACAGCTGCAAACATGTAATATATACACAAAAACCTGTACAACAGACAAGTTGTACTCATAAGAGACATGTTTCAACACTCTACCACATGTAAACGTACAGTATGCACATACACGTATCTGATGAATAGACTTACCTATACCATGAAGTGAGCCATAGTGAGAACTCTAGGCCTATCTCTATGAAAAGAAGTTCAAAAACGAAATGACTTGTAACAAGAATGTTCAGAGGACAATTAACAGAGAGAACTTTGACATGAAGAGCTGAATTTACAAAAGATATCCCTAAGGACAGACAGACAGCTGCTGCCCTGAAAATTAAGAACTGTCCTGAAAACTAAGAACTGTCCGGTTAGTTACACAGAAGTCGACATCGTAAAAATGATCAATTTTGGGATGAACGTTGGTGTCCTTAATAGAGAGTTGTCCTCCTTGCAGAAGTGTCCGTCAAGGGAGGTTCTGTTCTCATCATAAATCGTCGCCTTTTGTGTCTTTTGAGACAGATTAATTTTTAAATTACTTGTAAATCATTGTATCATGTCACGCTACTGATGATTAATTCTTGCAAATGGCGTTTCCATTATTGCAGTTTTTCGCAGATTGAAAATGTTTGCAAAAATTGGCTAATTTCCCTGCTATATGGGCGAATAAAAAGCGTACGATGCAGCCACTGCCGTCAGCAACCACGACTCCAGACAGATATTACCGGCAAAACAACAATTGCTTCAGTTTCACCGTCTTCTGTCTTGAAGCTGGTTGTGGAAAGCACAATGATATTGGCTGTCGGTCAAAAATAACTGGTCAGGATTTGCGAAAAACTTCACAATGATGGCTGCGTGCAATATGGTTATTTCATGAAATTGAGACGGAAAGGCAAAATGGATGATGGACTTGTATTCTGTGGGGATATTGTTCATATATTGTTCTGTACTTTATAAAGTACAGACTAAGTTGTTCTTTGCAACTAATACCAACTGTGGGGATACTAGCTCGATAGAGGGCAGCACACCGATACCCGGTCCTATACAATGGATGCCTTTTGTGTGGGAAATTGATCAGGACCGGCATGTCAGTTTCATTTTAATAGTTTTAACCACTAGTGACACCTATTGAAAAAGTCGCCTATCGTCCCCATTGACAATGGATTCCGTCCATCCATCCATCCGACCACCGACCGTCCGCCATTCTGTCAGGCAAGGATCCTCGATTGGCCGACATCACCACCGGCAATTCCATCCAATGTGCAAACAGGAATCCATAGTGACTTGTTCGTCGGCCATCTGGAACTTCGCGCTTATCACGCCCACCCTGCCGGCTGATGTAGCAATGAATGCTTGTTCGGCTGGTGATCGGCCGATCGAGGATCCTTGCCTGATGGTATCGGTCCGATGAATGACGGACTTCAACATCTCTCTTGTCTTAATTTGTCTAATCAACAATTGACTTTTTTCTCCAGTAGTCCAAACGAATCTTGTAATGCACTGAAACTACAGTACTGTATATTTTAAAGATAAACGGGTATCACGGGTATTTTCGCGGGCCACGAAATTCATTGTTTATTTATATTTTGTTTGTGTATGTCCAGGCTTTCTTTGTCTTATGAGTAATTTGTTGGTGGCATGCCCCTCTAGAAATTCTGTTGATTCCAAAAGTATTCATTTTGGTGGGTTGGCATGTCCCAAAATTCCAAAATAACATAATGTAAACATCCATGTTTACAAACATTGAATGTAAACAATGAAGTCGTGATACATTATCTTTAATATGATGTATACATGTCGGTACGTCCTGGGCACTAAAGAATATCTATCAATCACAAATTATCTTAGTGGAGGTTCTTCATTGACATGACTTATATGTTAACTGCCTATAATGCCATGGTCGTATACTCGTGTAATGGTACAAAAGTACGTCTCTGATTGGCTGCGAGCTTTCTTTATCACCTGCGAGGGATTATTTGCATTTGATGGCAATCTGAAAGGGATCAGGAAGATTACTCGACTGCTGATGGGAATTGAAACTGGAAATAGATGGCAGGCCCTCAGTCTCCTCTCACAGGTGGAATGTCGGCTTGCATGTACTCTAAGTACACGTACCTTAAAATCTTGAACGTTTTTGGGGACTCTATGCAGCCACACTCAACCGGTTGCCATTGGTCCCATACCTGTTTATATCAAGAATGACCATTCATGAAAGCCAGTCAGGCCTTCATATGGGCTGAAGCTCTAAATAATTCAAAACATTAGCTTAGCGTATTCTTCAAAGCTAATCCTCTTAGGAAAGAAGTGACGGTTTCACAAGTAACTTCAGTTCAGCCTCCACTGGTAAGTCTTCGTGACTTTTCCATGACTCTTCCACACAGGCGTTTCCAATGCTGAACACTTCGACCCCCTGGACAAGATCTGAGGCACTAACTCAAATTGGCCTAATGATGAGAAACGACTTATATACACATTGTATTCTGCTCCGTATATGATTCCGCATTTCAAACCATCCCTCTATCTCCTTTCACTAATCATATCAGTTCAATATCCGTATTGCCATAAAATCGGATTTCACATAAAGGAAGTCACGAAATGTGACGATAAATCAAATAAAGTTAACGTTTAAGACGTGACAAGGTACCCAAATCTGTTACATGATCAGACTGTAACGAGGAACCGAGGAACTTACATGTAGGTCACACTGATTATCGGAAAAACGTTGCTGTTATATCGGAAGAAGTGGAAATTAAATCGGTTTTGTCCACCGACAAAAACACAGACAACGGCGATTGCTGTTGTATCGTAGCTTCTCCTGTTGTTCATGGAACCACAAGTACATGTAAAATGCATGCCCTTTGCATTGGTCATTGGCAAACGCTTGATATGTGCTGACTACAGCATTAACTCGGCTCTCAGTTCTAATCATGAACGACAACCAAACGCGACGGTATATCGTATTAAGTTGGTAGCCGCAAAATGGCATCATAAAAGCTGCGTTTACCGGACACCCGGAATGCGGAAGCGGTATGTATTTTCGCATGCAACATATCGCTTCCGCGTCCCGTATACCGCATTCCGGATTTCCGGGTCAGCCAACTTTAAAAACATCTCTACCGCATTGAGATTTGCCGTCCATGTGCGCCTGGCTTTAAACAGTCACAACCGCTGGTCACCACTGAGCCTCCAAAGCCTGCGATTACATAGAGTGACAGGATATAAGAACAATGGCATCACGGTCGCGAACCCATTGTCATCACGGTCGCGAACCCATTGTCATCGGAAGCCTTTGTTATCCGACGAGTTCGAACATGTACAATGTATAGCCCATACCTCTACATATGTAATCACAGCCAGAAACATGCCCAAGATTAAAAACAGAAAGTGTAAAATGCATTTGCTATAGTTTTATTACATAGGCCTACAGCACAGTACTATTCTCATGTCAGCGGTGAACTGCTCCCACTTCTTACTGAGAGGACTATTTCGAACAAGAGGCGCAACAATCAGATGCATAAAAGCTGGACTCGCATTTGCTTGGAGTTTCTTTCACCACCTCAGCGCAGCTGCCCATCGAACCATCCTCCATATAGAACGACCAACTCGAGTCTTTGCATGGCTTTTTCGGGACGCCTCTGCAGGTCTTGCAGCATTTCTGAAAGTAGTGATTCTGTAGAATTAGTCAAGGCATAAACTAATAAAAGAAACTATAAACGTCTCACTGGAAAATCCAGAGTTTCCCACTTCCAACCCTCATAACCTTCCTCAAACTCAACGGAACAGAAGTCGACCAACCATTTGGCATATCTGGTGTCCAGCAAAGAAGCCGCTTACACACATTCTGACTTGCTGCTTTACCCTAATAAAGAGAAGCGTTGAATTAGTATTTGAATGCAATTGGATTGGTCAAGTGGCTGACGTCTTTCTCGTTCACACACAGTGTATTAACCTCTCAGCTGAATAAAAGGCTAAACCAGGAATCAACCTACGCCAAGAACTCGGCCTTTTTTCCCGAGCACTTTTTTACACTGATAATCGGCTCCCCAAACCTGGCCGACAGGTTTCGACACGTCAGGTCCTTGCCATGTCGCTTTATTCTTCAGACAGTTCTTTTCGCTGCTGTAAGAACATTGGGAATATACATTCAGTTAAGGCTTTTAGTTATGGTTTTCAAAGATTTTGTTCCTATCTTTCCTTGAAGTTCTTTTTTTCTGGAAATTACACGTTTCTACATGTTAAAGGGAGACATCCGAAAGATATTGCCCGGCGGGCACTATTGATTTTTTTGTTTCTTTGATTAGCGTAGTGTCACCGTTGATTAACAGAGGGCGCTGTGCGTTATGGCACAGGCCCCTGGAGAGCTATCAGTGGGTTTAGAACACGTATCTAACCAAAAAATGCTAATTTGTAAAAACACACCCCGAGCTCACGAATTCGTGAGCTCGGGGAGCTCAGCTCAGGGTGGAGTGAGTTCTAACCAAAAACTTTCGGTTAGAACTCACTGGTAGCTCTCCAGAGGTCTGTGCCACAGCGCCGTCTGTAAATCAACGGTGACACTACGCTAATCAAAACAAAAACAAATAGTGCCCACCGGGCAATATCTTTCGGATGTCTCCCTTTATTGGTTCCTAGACAAAGTTGTCATGTACAATATTACAATCTCAGAGAGATTTGCTGCTTTGAAGAGAATTTTTAACACGAACTTCCGCTGTCGTCTGGTTTGCAACAAAACCCATCAAACGACCTCAATAAAAAAGCAAACCCACTCATCCAAGTGAGAATTCTATATGAAAAAAAGATGAATTACTTACTTCAGCTTCCTCAATTTCTTTTCAAACTGTGCAATGGAACATTTCGAAAAATAGAACTGGTTCTTGGGATTATCTGCTGGGGTACTGCATGTTGGTGCCATGATGAATTTATCTTGTCCACTGCAACCGTTGAAATCCCCGTCATGTTCCGTTGCACCAAGACTGAAATCGTAGAGATTTGGTATACAGCCATAGTCCATCACCTTTTTGTCACAAAGAATTCAAAACATTAACAGAAGTACTTTTAACATCTTAATCACCACTGTTTGTGACACGTGGTTGGGCGTGATGCATGTCTCTGCATATCTCTCTATGATAACCATTCTATAGCAACGCTACGACTCGTGTATGGCAGGCCGCAGTGGACACAATTCGTATTTTATATCCATATAAATTCCTATTTTATGTGGATATATATTCGTATTTTATATCGACATATATTCCGACCAATCAAATGACTTTCTTTATATGCACAATAATTCGATTTTATATACACATAAATTCGATTTTATATACACATTAATTCGATTTTATATACACATAAATTCGATTTTATATACACATAAATTCGAATATATCTACACATGAAGTCTATTTTATATACACATAAAATAAAGTTGACGAATTTATATACACATAAATTCCGATTTTATATGGGCATAAAATCAGCCAATCAGAGTAGCGCTTTATATGTGTATATACAGGGTGACCCCAAAAAAATGAGACCCATGAACATGTTAATAAAAACTTTAATTTTTAGGCTACAGCAACCAAACTTCACACATGTTATCTCAACTTAATGCACGGCCTGCACACCAAGTTTCATTAGTCAGGGCTTATCACTTTCCGAAACCTAAGTTTTTTTTTATTTTTATTCCGTCCTCCGTACCTGGGTTCAGAAACTTTGTGCCCGTAAACCAAAGAATATAATAACCCTGGCCTTACAGCCAACCAACGTGAGTTGGCCGTGTATTCAAGAACCCTCGATTTGCTTTTACCGGTCTTGACCCCTGTGATTTCTCTGCATGTTATAGTAGATGCGAAAGCCAGTACACGAGGTTGAAATGCGAATCAGAGTTTTGAGCATAGCTCTGCCTTAGCGCTAACCTGGTTCCATGGGCGTCTGATGGTGGCACTGGTGGTGGAAGAAGCACATTTTGGTGTGCTCCAAGAAAACTGAAACAGCACATTTTGGTGCCCAAAGATTATGAAAAAAACACAAATGAAACGCCAGGTCCTTTCACTGGAAGCACATTCTTTGTGCTTTTTAAATTCAGACAGTTCAGAGAGTGGAAATTCAGTGTGTGGCAGTTATCAAACACATTGGGCACCAAAACCATTCAAAAGTATTGATCACCATCTATTGTATCCTGATCAAACTAATGTTTCCCAAGTGCGTATACCATTTACAAAGACACTACGGCCAGTGCTCAAAGCTATTGGGCATGACGAGCACTGTACGTCACACGCACTGGACTGCGCATATCCATAACCGCAGCGAAAGGGTTAAACAATACAACATCAACGTCTCAGACATGTCAGAACACCAGGAACCCTGAACGAGTGAGTAGAGAAGATGCACATTCGTACAGGGTGACCCAAAAAAAATGAGACCCATGAACATGTTAATAAAAACTTTAATTTTCAGGCTACAGCAACCTAACTTCACACATGGTACCTCAACTTAATGCACGGCCTGCACACCAAGTTTCATTAGTCAGGGCTTATCACTTTCCGTTTAATGACGTCTTTCCATAATGTGCTCAAGATGAGCCCCTCGGCGCTGGCGGCCTCCTCCTTTGGAATCCCACGAATCTTTGAAGCTTATTTCCTTCTGTCTGGACATGTGAACTCAAAGAATAACGTCTTCTGGGGCACTACCCCACCCCAGGACTGCCTACAGAGGCCTCTTCATTCCGTTAAGTGCACTGCGTGGGTTGTGATATCAACACATGGAATCATCGGGCCATTCTGGTTAGAGGATGAGAACGAGCGTGCAGTCACTGTGAATACAGAGCGTTACCTAGGGGTCGTCCGCAAGTTTTGGGCTGTACTCGGCCGACGAAGGGGGTTTATAAGGACTCGCTGAATTGGCTGCGCGAACACTTTCAGGATCGCCTTATCAGTCGGAGGTGTGACCCTGAATGGGCTTCACACTCGCCAGACCTGAACCCCCCGGATTTCTACCTATGGGGCTACCTCAAAGACAATGTCTATAGGAATAATCCCCAAAACGTTCATGAGTTGAAGGAGGCCATAACTGCGAAGATTGGTGAGATTCCAAAGGAGGAGTGCGTTCGAGTCATTGAGAACTTCGCGCGTCGTGTTCAAGTGTGCCGCCAGCGCCGAGGGGCTCATCTTGAGCACATTATGGAAAGACGTCATTAAACGGAAAGTGATAAGCCCTGACTAATGAAACTTGGTGTGCAGACCGTGCATTAAGTTGAGATAACATGTGTGAAGTTTGGTTGCTGTAGCCTGAAAATTAAAGTTTTTATTAACATGTTCATGGGTCTCATTTTTTTTGGGTCACCCTGTATATTCACTTCGATCCGTATTGATAATTCGAACTTCCGTATTTGATCTGCTCACTTCCGTATCGAAAATACTTTCAGCCAATGGGAACCATCGTTTCATCGCACACCTGCTTTGTGGGTCGTGGGTTCCCATTGGCTGAACGTATTTTCCATACGGAAGTGAGCAAATCTGATACGGAAGTGAATATATATACACATATAAAGAAATTTATGTGTAGATATATTCGAATTTATGTGTATATAAAATTGATTTTATGTGTATATAAAATCGAATTAATGTGTATATAAAATCGAATTATGTGTATATAAAATTGAATTAATGTGTATATAAAATCGATTTTATGTGTATATAAAATGAATTATTGTGCATATAAAGAAAGTCATTCTGATTGGTCGGAATATATATGGACATAAAATACGAATATATATCCACATAAAATAGGAATTTATATGGATATAAAATACGAATTGTGTCCACTCTGGCCTGCCATACTCGTGTACATGCATATACATGTACATGTATTCTCACTCTACTAGCTTCACTTGGCACAGAAGTTTCGCCTACACAATATTGTCCTTACTTGTGGCCTAATTCATGGGCTGCCGTACCAACGCAACTGAAGCCTCCCATGTCCTCAACAATAGAAACGGGACGGATCCCACACACTGTTCCTGCAGTCGCAAGACCTGCATTGGGAGAGAAAAAGATCTACTTGTCTCGGACGGAGATTTAGGGTTACCTGAAAACGCGAAGCTCTTATCGTCTTTTGCAATGCACATTATACATGACTGTATTGTTGAGATCTCATCGCAATGGTTACTTACCTACTAAATTTGTACCCGTATCTGGATTCTCGTAATACAAATTATACCTGAAGAAGAAATTTTGTGAAGTATACATTATGTGCACTAATTGTACTTTTATGGGGTGGTGGAGTTGTTAGAACGTCGGAGAACTCGCCACTCGATTCCTCGTGGGATCACCACACTTTCTACTCTAACTGGTCCGCATGAAAGGAGCAAATGAGTGTTAAAATGCTGCTAAGTTTCACAGAATTTTTTCTGGGTAGACTAGGGAAATGATGTGAAAACGTATTGTTGAAAGCGCAGTGAATAACTCTCATATCACCATAACGACAGTACGGCACCCGCTTGTTTCACTCACCCCGACATCAGCATGGCATGGTCGTGGCTCGGTATGCTGTTCAGCTTGTTCTCCCTCCATTTTCCAAATGCTTCTAAGCCAGCATTTGCATCTAACTTCTGGTTACTTGCTAGCCTTTCGGTGATAGATTTGTATCGAGACTGCAAAAGACATCAGTTGAAGGCTCTCTCACTGGTTATGAATCAAAGCACGCACTACATTACACTAAAAACTCTGCTTCGTCAAAATGACGAACTTAGGTTCGTTTTCCATTTATCATCTAACTGAGTATGTAATTCGTCGAAATGACAAATCCACGGTTTGTCATTTTGACGAATTAGATACTCAGTTTGGCGATAAATGGAAAACGAACCTAAGTTCGTCATTTTGACGAAGCAGAGTTTTTCAGTGTATTTCATTTTGATAGGGTAACAGGTTATTATTGGTGAAAATGATCATACATACGTCGAGGAACACGAAGCCAGACAGCCTTATACACATCCTGAACTCATCCGACTTAATGTTACCGTAGCGGAGGTCGACCTGTAAAAGAAATGAATATAATAAACCTTGTAAATTTCATCATCAGAAACATCTGCACATGTCACCTCTAGGTTCAAGGGTCGATCCACTCCGGTCACATCTACATTTCTTGCTAAAATAAAAACCTACCCCAGCAACAACGTAGGCATAGTATAGCTTGGCTTCGTTTACATCTTTGAACCTGAAAGAAATTCAAGTTCTGGTTGTTCGTGATGTTTCACGTCAGTCTCACGTAACCAATGACTCTAATGTAGACGTCTAATCAACAGGTTAGCAGTATTTCAAGCAAATTCGGGGAAGAAAATGAAAAATAATTCCTTGCCCACGTGCCACTCACCGTTTGTACGCCTGATAGTCAACCACGATCAGGAGTTCAACGTAGTACATAGGAACACCGCTACGCTTGTCGACGACGCTGACAGAGTTGTTGGCACCTCGTTTGCTGACAACTGACTTCGTTTCCAGATACACTGGCCCTAAAATAAGTTAGAAAGTCTTTACTAACAATACCCGGAAACATATGATCCAAAATCTGACGGTGTTTAGTGGTCTTTAGGTAGAGACAAATGCTAAATTCCAGTATAAATGGTCGTAGAACTCAACACCCAGACTTCAAGTAATCGGGACGCTTGTTTTTTTCATGTTTAGCCATAGACACTTCATGTACTGAGTTACCGTACAGCACCTGGGCCACCCTGATAAATAAGTGATAAAAGTGATAAGTGATAGTGATGTGATAAAATACATTTAAGTGAAATAGGGAGAGAAAATTCTCACCGTTGTCGATTTTATCTGTCACCATACGTTTCCTTGTTACATGATGTTCAACTCCGCCATCGATGCTCCGCTTCGTTGATGATGCAACATCTGCTGGTCTGAGATGAAGTTCGTGTTGACCGTCAACGATAGTTCCATGCTGTAGAAGTGAAGTGTTTTAGGCGGATTTATGTTTCGGTAAACGATACAGACTTCCTAACTCCTTGGGTGCAGACACTGTACACAAAATGACGCCCAAAATTAACACTTTCACCCAGTCAATTTTTCAAGTTTCGATCGATGAGAAAAAGGCAATAAGTAGACTTACAAGGCTCCTCTCATATACTCCACTGGCACTTCGCTTACTCTTCACAAGGAAAGCGGCACCATTCTCAGCATCAATATAAGCTATGGCGTCCTGTGATTAAGAGATAAATGCTCTCTTAATATTCACGATGAAATATACATGTAGAACAAGTGCACGCAACTGCCTCTTCAAGGAGATTAATGCCAATTCATAGTTCCTGATATCGACCACTACAGGCAGAGAAGGAAATGATTTTTTTGGGAAACATTGTGTCCAACCAGGCTGCGCGAGACTGATTATGCACAGACCTGTGTAGCCACGGAACGCATCACATCGGCCAGGTTTGGCTGAGGTGTACGTCCGCGACCTCATCACAGCGTAGGAATCTTGGCCGAAAAATAAATCCAAGTTTTTGGCTTAACATTCTTTGTTTACTGCAAAAATATTTACAGATTTTTTGTGAATAATTGTATAGCAAGTAACAAATCTCATAATAAGCGAGGTTTATAGGTATTTTGATCCTAGAAACTACAGGGATCGAGGGATCACATGATCAGCCAAGAAAGTAGTTCCCTGTCAATCACCCAACGCCATCTTGATTAATTCTGTGACCACGGCGTAACAGATTGGTGCGAGGTATGAGCGCCTTCTGTTGTAACAATGTTTTGGAAATGATAAGAAAGCATTTTCCGTTTCGAATAATATTGGCATGTGAGGAAGCATGAATCTAAATCGTTCCTGTAAAACATACCAACGCTCTTGTCTTCACGTTCTCTAGTTTTCCATTTTCGTTGACCATAAATGCTGGTGCATCAACATTCAAGGTGTCACGCCTTTTGAGATTCAGGCTCCTCACTTGGCTACCGAGATGTTCAATCTGGATGTTAAGTTCTCGTGGGTTGTCCTGGGTGCGGGAGCCCAATTCACGAACGACTACAGATCTTTCAGGATCGTCACCTAAAAATATGTGTAGGTATATGTCCTGTAACATGATGAAATAATTATCTAACAGAGATTGCATCGAAAAACGAGTTCGATGAAACGACACCAAAATCCGACTTACCAAATCCAGCCACTATCAGCGTCAGGAACACCACTGTTGTCAGCATGATGATTCTCCAGCTGCTTGAGAGCAGTGTACATTGGCGCTGCCGAAAATGGTCTTATTAAGGGCACACAGAGGCAAAATCAATAGGTTCACTGCCAATTATGTGAACATAATAAGGAAATGAGAAATTGGATTAATTAACCTTAAACTTGATTATTGTTTATCATTAAACAATTAGACTGGCCTCACCGTGTCGTCTATGGGCAATAATAACAGCTGTTATTAATCCCAGTTTCTAACTTCCTTTGTCTTCAGCTAAACTTGGTCGATATTTTGTGGAATGTTCAAATTGAAATTAGTGTCCTTTTGCGGAAATTGCCAGGCAAAACTGGTACAAACTCAGATCGCACAATCAGTGGTCCTTCCTTGTTCTCGGGTCATTTGCCCATCGTCAACGCTAAATTCGATGACCCAATCTGTTGGGCGAGGACGAATCAATTTGAACTGCGTAAACCAGGGGCCGGTTGCACAAAAGCATACTAGGCGTAGTATCATTCTATCATTCATTCTCCTAGTTGGCTTCTAACTTCCTATACAAACGCATACTATAAGTTAGAAGCCAAATAGGAGATAGAATGATACTAGTACTACGCCTATTATGCTTTTGTGCAACCGGGCCCAGGAAACTTGGAAATTGAAAACAAGAGTGTCGAGTTCGAATGATAGAATTCATCAAGGCGACCAAAACGTGTCCGACCTGACCACGATGAAACCATTGTACATGTACATGTACATTGAAGGTTTACATGTACATTACAATGCAATGCTTTTGTATTGCCCGCCTTGGCGGCGCTGTCGTCATCATCATCACCTTTAGCGCCTATTATTAGGTATCTAGAGGCCTCCAGCAACTCTCCATGCCAGAGAAAGAATCCCGAAAATTGCCAATCGTTTCGGGCGATGCTTTATGGCAAATCCAAAAAAAGAACAATGAAACGAATATTTTTTTGCATTTATTAAGTCTGTTACCTGTACATGTAGAATCGTATGCCGCACACAGTCGAACACGAGAATGGTGTATACTGTACATGTACATGTACTTAGTATCAATCAGTCACCTTGGGCTGACTACTTCTTCGGTTTTGTGGTGCATGTGGCACAACAAGCCTCAGCAAAGAAGTCATAATCACATTCAGTTTTATCCTCGTTAAATTTCTGTTTGCAAGTGCCATCTTTTTTATTTTTCAGTGGAAACGTCCAGTCTCCATCTTTGCAATCTTTTGTCGCCACACCTTTGCAGGTCTTGCAGCATTTCTGGAAAAAAATGATGAAGCGAGTAAACCACGGTGTATCATACACATGTTCACCCGCTATCGGTTTACGTTGGTGGGAGTCCAGAATATGTCATATAGGTGACCAGCCCACTACGGCTGAAATCTGTGGTGAGATCCCAGACCCAGCCACCCCCTCTACTGTAGATCAGATCATATCGGACAGCAGGGTAGCACTGACAGCGAAGGGGAAATAACTTGATA
This sequence comes from Notospermus geniculatus, assembly GCA_002633025.1. Classification (NCBI taxonomy): domain Eukaryota; kingdom Metazoa; phylum Nemertea; class Pilidiophora; order Heteronemertea; family Lineidae; genus Notospermus; species Notospermus geniculatus. Next base: position 343,202 of record NMRB01000389.1, read on the forward strand.
TAGCGTCGGTACATGTACCTTTCTGTAGAACTCGAAGTTGCAGTTGAACCCAGAGCTGTCGCAGCTGCTGTCTGCATCTCCGTAGGGGCAGTCTTAAAGAAGGAATAATATAGAATCAGAAATGGGAAAGGTAGGCCTAAGATGTTCAAAATCAATATAGGCCTACTCGTGCAGGTTTCTGCGAGTAATTCATTAGGCAGTTTTCGCAAAGCCGCCGAAACGCCAACGCCAAACCCATTGTTCGATGCCACGAAGAGAGCACCGGACAAAAGGATAGACGTTCGCGTTGGCGTTTCGAGGGCTTTGCGAAAACTCTATAAATATTGAATCGTTCAACGCACACCTCGCATGTTTATGTTTGGACGTATTATGTTTGGACGTACCAGGGTTTGATTTGTCCTTGAGTTTTCCGCACGATTCGCAGCATTCGTTAGCATATTCATAACACTGGCCCGCACCCTTTTTCATTATATCCCGACAGTAACCATCCGGGCCGAATCCAACTTGTTGGTTCGAATCACCGAAGAGACAGTCATCTGAAAGATTCAATTTGGTGGTTGTGTGAAAGAGAACACCGACATGCATGGGTTGCTTCATGTAGAGATTATCGGGGCCAGAAGTAGCCTTAGTGTAGAATTTTAATCTACGTCCATGCATGCAATAAAAGCAGTCAGCCGCGCGTATTGCCAAAAGATGGCAGCAAAGTTCCAGCGGACCAATGATGAGGAAAACAAACCCTTTGCCTCCGGAGCTTTATCATTAGATACGCATTCCATTTCATAACACCACTGGAAAGAAAAAACAGTTCACGGAAAAGTGAGCTCTTGTGGTGATGGGCCCAGACTACGAAGGATAACATACATGTACAAGCAGCTGTGAAATTAAAGAAAAGCACGTCAGCACTCTATAGACTATAGAATTTGGAAGAATTTCGAATGCTAAGAAGACATTCAGGCGAATATACATGTACATGTATCATGCACTTTATCCATCTACGTATCTTGTCTAGGCGTGCCTCCTACAGTGTATCGACAATAGCGATTGCCATAAAAATTGACGTCTACACCTACGTCAGGCCTACCTTCTTGTTGCCGCAGGTAGTCCCTCTCATGGCTCCTCCTGCACTTGAATACCCCGTCGGGTTATCAGGTGTCCAGCATTTTAGTTCACTACACACCGTTTTACCTGATCCTCTTCCCTGGAGACATAAATTGTGTAAAATCATTGATTTTAGGTAAAGAAGTCAACTAATGGAAATATCGGAAGAAAAAACCGACACTTTGGGTAAATTTCATCTTGTGGGTGATTTCAAATGGAAAGAGCGAGTTGGTGTCAACTTGATCAGTAATGCAAGTGTAGTGATACCAGAGTATCAGTTTTCAGAACTGTATCAACAGTGGTTTGACTGTTCGAACTAATGCTTTGCTACCTACGCCAAGGATTTTTGCACCTTTCCCGAAAGTACTTCGACACTGGTACTCAACGCCCCAAATCTGGCCTGGAGGTTTAGACACGTCGGGCCCGACCCATTTGGCTGCATTCTTCAGGCAGTTGCCCTTCAAAGCACTGTGTTATACGTGTATGGAGAGTAAACATAATGCACACATGTCAAGAGATCATGGAAGCCAAGTTCATTTCAGGCCTTTCGATTGCTTCAAACTTGATACACCCTGTATTTTTCCCTTAATTTGGGCACACCTGAAGTTTGCCGCTGGGCCTTACGATTGCTTCAAACTTGCTCATTGGTCATTCCGCTAATGTATAAGAAATAAAACATTGTTTGTGAGCTGCATTTTGTTATCTTGTACATGTATCACATTCACTTGATCAAAGCCATTCCCCACTGGTTCAGTCTGCACTTGTTTCTAAAGCATGAAGTGCTGCCTTAGAACAAGGTGGAAATGAATCCACAGAGAGTTCACAAAGAAGCATGGACATCTAGCCCACTGCCCCTTTAAGTGACCTCACAGACTGTTCCTTAAACTACATGTAGGCCTAACAGCTNGGCGGTTTCCATGTGTACAAACTACGGTACGCTGAAAACGAACAAGTACACAGCTCTGCCCTGCCGGATGTTTTGGGCACATTGGGTATTTTGGGCACATTTTTTCTCAAGTTGGAATTTGGGCACATGCTTTTTTGATACGACGTTAAACGTCGTATGGAGGGCGCAATCGAAAGGCCTGCATTTCCAGTAGAACTGGTGAGTTTCCAAGATACATGTAAACCAATTGCAAGTCCGAATGAAGGCCCATTTCACCTCTAAGTTAAAATGGCGAGAGGACATGATATACAGTATGTGACTTACAACAAGGCCACTTTCGAACGAGAAATGAGGAATCACCATGTACTGTACCAGTGAAAGTAGTCAAATGCCCTACTAATGTTACTACGGTACCAACCTTATTTACTTACTTCAACTCTTTCAGCTTCGCAAGAAACTGCGCGACCGAGCATTTCGAAAAGTAGAACTGGTTCTTAGGATTATCAGCTGGAGTACTGCATGTTGGTGCCATGATGAATTTGTCATCCTTACGACATTCATTGAATTCACCGTCATGGTTCACAGCTCCAAGACTGAAATTTAGAAAAAAAATCAATACTTAGAAAAAAAATCAATCCTTAGACAGGTGTTAGCGATCTTGTACGGTGAAGACACCATATCAAAGAATCTACTGACCTTTCGTTGCTTTCTAACCCCTCTACTTACTTGTGACCCATTTCATGCGCCGCCGTGCCAATACAACAAAGGCCACCCCCGTCTTCAACAATTGAGGTCGGGTTGATGTCACAAATTGTGCCTCCCGTTGCAAGACCTACAAAAAAAGAAAGTTTGTTTGACCAGAGATGTAAATTTCCATTTTTGTTCTTTGAATATTCCTTTTGCTTCATTATAATTCTTTCTTTTTCTCTTGAGTGTCTGATGAACTCGCGAAGAACGGGAGAATATTTTTTTTATTCATAACTAAATTTATTACCAACTAAATTTGTTCCAGTTGTTGCACTATCAATAAAGAGATCGAAACTGCAAAGAAAATAATTAAACAGATTATCAAGAATACAAAAAAATAGATTTCACGGACGATGGAAAATGCACAATAATGTCCATGTACATACATGTATCTCTTATGTTATAAATTTATAAATTGCTTCCATGAAACTCTGTCTCGCGGCCAAGGTAGTAGCTCTGCTTGCGTTTTCTTTGTTTTCTTAATTATTGTTTTATTACTTTTTGTTTTATTTTTTACTTGTTTTTGTATTTTAATATTTTTTACTTTTTTATTTTTAGTTTTTATCTTTATTTATTTATTTTAGTTTATTTTTTAATGAGAGATACAACTCGATATCATAAGAGAATACAATGAAAAAGTGGGATTTTTGTTTTTAAGCTTATTTTTAAAAACATTTCAGAGGAACAAAGCCTTGTTCCACCATCACTGCCGAGATTTTAAAAAGTCTCTTACCCCGTCATCAACATGGCATGGTCATGTTGCGGAAGTGTGTTAAACATCTTATCTCTCCAGTTGTCAAATGCAGTCAATCCAGTTGTAGCATTCAATAAATTCTTCTTCTCAGTTAAGCTTTGGGTGATCGACTTTTTTGCACTCTACAACAAATATGACTAACGATAGTAATGTTATAAAGGATTCAAGGCTTGTCAAAGCAAAAATTCTTAAAAGCTACACACAAATTCATGAAAGGAGCTGAAAATATCATGCTTACGTCAAAGAACAAGATTCCCGCCAGCTTCACACACATTTTGAACTCATCCGATTTAATGTTTTTATAGCGAAGATCCACCTAAAAAATTAACATCATTATTCATTAAGTCCCTACATAATGTAAATGGCTGGACCTACAGTGTAGAACAATACGCTTCATACATGTATTTATAGGAATCGCAAAATTGATTTCATATGAAATTGTGTGAAATAGTGTTGATGTCATCAGAAAGAGTGTGTCGTGTGTGCAATACATATACATATACACTAAGAAACACTCACCCCAGCAACGACGTAAGCATAGTATAACCTAGCCCTCGTTTCATCCTTCTTGAACCTGTAAGAGAGTAACGTATCATAAGGTTATTACCATCTTCACTGAGTTCAGGTAGTAAAGACTCGGCTTGTGTACATGTAGGAAGAGGTTAGCCGATTTCTACACGATGCATTTATTATGCAGGGCCCATATTCCCGAAGCCGTCGTTAGGTTAACGATGTCGTTAAAACTGGAAAAATGCATAGCGTAACGACATCGTTAACCTTACGACGGCTTCGGGAACATGGGTCCTGAATGGTTATTACAGGATCTATACTTATAGGATCTATATTTATAGGATCTATACTTATAGGATCTATATTTATAGGATCTATTCGTATAATCTGTTGCCGCTTTCCATTTGTTCCATTTGACGACCTCTCAATTTTCTAACAAGCGTCGCCGATCTCTAACTCATCGGTGTGATAGAATCTAATGCCCCTTTTTCCTAATGTCCCCCTGCATTCTCTGTCTGGAGTCCAATTGAATGGTGCCGCTTAATCCGTAATTGTATTGTTGGGGACATCAGATTCTTTTGGGGCCCTGTCACCGGTACAAATTGATACATGTACATGACTGTATTCTCTACCGTTCTCCTTACCTTTTGTACGCCTCGTAATCAACAACAATTAAGAGTTGGACGGTGTACAAAGGAACTGATCCACGTTTGCTGACGGCATCAGCTTCCCCGGATATCACAATGTCAATGTCGCGTTTCACCGATTTCTTCAGGAGAACTGGACCTGAAAAGGTATCGGAGACAAGATGTAACTGACGGTGTAACTTTTTCTAATAGTGTTACCCAATAATTATCATCGTGGTAGGTTTCAAAGTCGAAATCAATCAAATCATGCTATATGGAAAACCCTAAACTCCTCCGACCCGCAGTTTCGAACCGCTACCCACTACGTTATTAGTGAGGTTTCGCAAATCTGACGAAACACGAAGTACGAAATACGAAATTCAATTTCATTTCCAGGACCTAATGTATTTCTGGAGATGGTTGGTACCACAAATGTCCCTGCTGCCAGTGCGTCTTTTAGCATATCATTTAAGACCAAGAGACTTATGGTGCATCTTGAATTTTTGAATTTCCACTTCGTACCTACGAAGTGGACACGAAAGATACATTTCAAAGTTTACTATACACCGTAACTCAATCGGTCTAACCTCATACGCTAAAAGACGCTCTTGCAGCAGGTGATATTTGTGGTACCAACCATCTCCTGAAATACACTACGTCATGGAAATGAAGTCCAATTTCGTATTTCGTACTTCGTGTTTCGTCAGATTTGCGAAACCTCGCTAATATAACCAGGTGGCGTGGAACTAAACGCTGGGGCCGAGCGTAGGAAAACGTCTGCCGCGCCACCCCGACGTACAGATTCGTAAGCAGTTGAAGAAGTCAAAAACCGACACTTCTATATCGTGATATTTACCATTGTCAAGCTTATCCATCACCAAACTTTTCTTTATCACGTGATGTTCAATACCGTCATCGATGTCGCGCTTCGATGACGATGCCTTGTCGACTGGACTCAGATGAAGCTCGTGTTGACCGTCAACAATGGTTCCATGCTGCCGATACAAGTCAAAGCATTTTTTCATTGGAATTTTTACATCGTAAGAATTTTAAAGAAATCGATCGTCTCATCGGAGGTTTTGGTTATGACAAATTACATGTACAAAGATTCGAATGAATTAGCAAGCATTTTCTAACTTGTTTATCTCCTTATTTAATGCAGAATCCACCTGATTCCGAAAAAAGACCAGATCGGATGCAAGCTCAAATCAAGCTGAGGTGAAAGCTAAAACAGTCCTTTTCTCACGTAGCCTAGTTAGTCCCCTTAAATAAGTTAGACTCACAAGGCTCCTCTCGTAGAGACCGTTGGCACTGCGCTTGCTCTTCACAAGGAAAGCAGCTCCGTTTTCCCCATCAAGATAAGCTATCGCATCCTGTGATTACAAAAGTGAAACGCTCATTAAAACGAAACCAATACATTTAATTAGACCGTCCCTCATGTCGTTAGAAACATGGTAGCTGTCAATCAAGTCAATATCATACGGTAACGATGACAGTAATGATGATATCGGCTTATCTTTAAGGAATAGAGGTACGTACATGTAGGTCTTGACTTGCAGATAACTCATATTTCGTATCTCATAAATGCACCGTGTGAAATCTATCATTGAATCTGTTCACATTGTACCAAATGTATGTAAACACATACCAGGGCTCGTGTCTTCAGCCTCTCAATGTTTCCTTCGTCATTCACCACAAATGTTGGTGCGTCAGCATTCAAAGTGTCACGCCGTTTGAGATGCAAGGTCTTCACGCTACCTCGACGGGTAATTTGGATGTTCAGCTCTCTCGGGTTGTCCTGGCTACGGGAACCCAATTCACGGACTACCGCCCTCTCTTCACCTGTAAACAGTAGTTATGTAGGCCGAAGCAGCAGCATCACCAAATGCAAAGTCGTGAATGGTCATCTATCAAATGCGGTGCATGGTAGGATGCGATGAAAACCGTTTTAACATTGACGATATCCTCTGCCAACCCTGATATAGAATTAAGACTTGAGAAATCGAACTTACCTGGGTCTCCACCCAATGCGGCCACAACCAACGCCAACACAACGATTATCTTCATCATGTTGATTCTCTTGCTGCTCGGAGGCAGTGTGACTGGCTCTATTTGAAAAGGCCCTTTTAGGTGTAACAGTAGGCAAGTCAACCTCGATCCTCATGTCCCTAAAATGCATTAGTCACCTGAACTGTACATCTACCTCGTTTCGTAGATTGGCCAAGGGACGAGATTAGTGATCATACATGATTAAATACAGAAAATTTAAATGAAAATAAAAGCTTGGAACGTTTCCAAACTAAAATATTTCGCTGATTTTCAATTGATTAACCCCTGCACTCATTTCGGTCGGTTTATAATTGGTAATTCTTCCTTAGAAAAAGATTGTCCACACCTATCTGTACCTCCTATCATACATGTAAGTACAACATCTGCATGCAGTTGTGAACATACTGATGGCTGTCATTCTCCTTTTACGGAAGGTGAGCTTCCATCCTTGGAATTAACGCTAGATCTCTCGGGGAAAGGTAGAGAGACTTGAAGAAGACATGCGTCTCTTGACTAGGGCTATAAATGACAGAAAATGTACACGTAATTGACGCCTCGTTTAAACATGGGCCATTGAACCATCTTTTTAAGATGGGGATTTGGCCTAGTGGTTTAAAGGGCGGTTTACACTAGGTTGCACCAAGTTGCAAGTTGCTGCAACCTGCAACTTGTTGTAAACGAACTCGGACGGTTTACACATAGAAAAATCGATGCAACATCCAGCGTGATTGAGTTGCAACAAGTTGCATACCCGTTTACACATGCAACTTTTATGAAACTTTTTGGTCTCACCAGGTTTATGCAACGAGTTGCATGAAGTTGCATATGAAAAGTTGCATTGTGTAAACGGGCCTTTAGGCGTGCTGCCCCTTAGTGCTGGCGACTGATGCCTTATGCGAGGGTCCGTGGGTTCGATTCTGGTAGGACGCAATGTCTTTCACCTTAGAAACCCGATTTCTATTTCATATTCTACACGTAATTGTACATAGAGACGTATTTAGGGAATAAGACGATCAGTCGTTGGCTGTCAGATGGTTAATACAGTTAAGATTACTTCATTCGTGAAGTACCGTGTTCGAAGTCCGTTTAATAACCGTTGTTCGGCTATAGACAACACGACCATTCAACTCCAGCTACATTTTATTGTAGAACTATGACATCAGCCAATTTCCTGTTCAGCGAGCCGGTGTTGTAGCCTGTATCAGACAAGTAAACTACGCTTGATTTCCAAGTTCGCCGGCCATTTTGAGAAGAAGGTATACGGGAACGGTTTGACTCTTAAACAGTATTTAGTGGATGAAGTACTTCTTGTAATGAGTAAACAGGCAGAAATCAATTGGCAGATGTGTGAATTTCTCCGCAGCTTCAACAGTACCTTATATGCCAGAATGATAGAAAGTATTTGATTTATGGCGATGGGTGGCGTCATATCTCAATAATGTTAACAATTTTATCGGAAACCTATCAAATCGACACGCGATCTTTCAACACAATATGTAGCAGAGCAGTCCTGTACCAACTTGCCAGGTACTTGAAGGAAGTGAAGGGATTACCAGGCATTTATTTCAATATTTGTTCAGTGCTGACGGTTCGACTACCGGGTTTGCTCTTGTAGCAGAATCGATCATTTCAGCAATCATTTAAACACGAATTTGAAATTTGAATACTGCTCAAGATGCACCTGCAGCAGGTTAAACACTCGAATCACAATCGGATGATCCTATGTTTGCATACTCACTGATGGTATTTTTTTAAAAAGCTTTGGCAATTAAGTGCCGTACAAAATTTCGTGGCCTGATTCACGCATCCGCCCGGCCTAAATGTTGCGTTTTGTTGCAAGTGATCGTGAATTTCTCCACAGACTCGACCTTTATAGTCGTGGTTACACTACATAAAATCCCGGGTTTTTGCGGTCACACCTATGAATTGGTGGGCTTCAACAAACCCGTGTCTGAAAAACGCAGGTTTTTGAAACACGGCAAGGTCAGAGCTACAACATGCCTTCCAAGCTCGGTTTAATCATTCAATCATCACTAACGCGGGTGACGCCGTGCATCCACGAATCCATCCAGCTTTGACGGAAACGCCCGATGTGTTCCGGAGGTTGGATATCAGCAGCTATCAATCGGTTGAGACCAGCCGCACTATCACGGCCTAATATATGGACAAGGTTGGAAACTCCCGGCATTTTTGGAGAACCCACTTGGGACACAAACTGAGATGCACCAGTTGCTGGACAGACTCTCGATTTCCAAATCTAATGATGAATCATACACTGTAAATCTAAAGTGTTTAAAGTCTGAACACGAAACTAAACGGGAATATGCAACATATTTTAAACATCTAAACGCGTTTAGTTCTCCATATTCCAACGAAATAGATTAATGTGTTTCCATGACGGCAAAAAATTATTAAACCGACTGATTTAGACTGAAAAAGTGACAAAAAAAGCGTTGGAAGATGAAGGAAAAAAGTATAAAAAGGCACGCAGTAAAGAGTGAATAATACCGGCAGGCAGATTCGATCCAGGGCCCACCTGCAACATGCATAATCTGGACCAACGCTCTAACCACTACGCCACTGGGGCTACACGCCCTGGCCTGGAATTTTTCTTTGGGTAACTCGGAAAACCTGTCTACTGTATTATTTCCTCCTGAACGTTAAAGCGTGAAGTTAGACCTGGAATAAGTTTATTCCACCTTTATGCATCTGATTTATATCTTTTATATCCTGGGGG
>NMRB01000389.1:372853-393644 GCA_002633025.1 Notospermus geniculatus
TAAAACTTATTTTCGTACTCACCGCTTAAACGCCACATAATCAGCAACAAGAAGAAGCTCTATCGTGTAGGGAGTAGCCTCGCGTTTGCTGACAACGACAGATTCGTCACGCATGCTCGCAACGGTACCGTTATCCCCACGCTTGCTGATGGTTCCGTTATCGCCACGCTCGCTGATGGTGTCGTTATCGCCACGCTTGCTGAGGACGCTTCGGATGACGGGACCTGAGACGGAAAACGTATCTCTGAATGAAAACCGCATATCCTGCACCTTCTGTTCTGAGAGTTAGTCAAAGCTGAACTCCGAAATTTGGCTGCATCAAACTCAATGATACGTTGATTCAGCCGGTAGGCTATGATTAGTTTTAGACCAAAAGTAAGAGATATTCTACCGTGGTCATAGACACCCTTCTCCATCCTCTTGGTGACCATCACGTGCTCGACACCGTCCTCGATCGAACGCCTCCTTGAAGTTATCGTGGGTTCCAGATGCGATTCATAATCACCTTCAACGATCATCCCGCGCTGAAATAGCGGTTTGTCAAACGTTTTTACAAAATTGTTAAGGTTCGTTTGAAGTCTAAAAGGGTTCAACGACATCTGTACAACGAAACTGTAGGCCCCCTAAATATTCCAGCGACGTTTCTACAACTAAACTTCAACGTCTACCAAACTGTAATGGTTTCACTTTTCCGAATTGATGGGTGCCGTGTTGATCAGCAATGATATAAAAATGAAGAATTTCGAAAACACCTTTTTCATGATCAACTGAGTATTATTGAGACTAGCTTTCGACCCCTACTAGGTCTTCATCAGGTCTGATGAAAATCAGACCAATGTTTTTCATCAGACCTGATGAAGACCTAGTAGGGGTCGAAAGCTAGTCTCAATAATACTCAGTTGATCATGAAAAAGGTGTTTTCGAAATTCTTCATTTTTATATCACTTTTCCGACAGCACTGCCATCGACAATGCTCGTGATACATGTGCGATAACTTACAAGGCTCCGTTCATAGGCACCGCCTGCAGTTCGGACGCTTTTCACGAAGAACGACGCTCCGTTATCTCTGTCTTGATATGGTACCGCATCCTGTTAGAGCAAATTACATGTTGGAGGACAACTGACAAAATACTAGTAAGAGAAGTAAAGATACACCCCTTGCCTAAAAAAATCAATAATAGCAACAATAAATGGAATGTTACCAATGTTCCTAGCTATAGCTCCTGTTTAGTTCATGCCCCTGAGTGGGTTGAAGCCAATGTAGTCAAGTGATGGCAAGAATTCTTGGTAACATGGTAAAAAAGCAAAAAAATGAAATATCTTTGGATGAACAATGGCATGCACAGGTCCTTACCAGAGCCTTTGTAGCCGTTGGTTCCAAACTCCCATCCCTTTTGACAGTGAATACAGGCGCATCAAGGTTCAGGTCGTCACGTCGTTTGAGTGATAGGGTCTTCAGATGGCTCCCTCGGCGGTGAAGTTGGATGGTCAACTCTTCGGGGTTGGCCTGATCATTTGACCCCAACTCACGCACGGAGACTCGCTCTTCCCCTGACGAAGATAATAACTACCATTTCAGAGCGCGTAAATGTACAGTTTTGTCGGTGGTGTGGCTGCAGTAGCCTTTATCATTTTAGAAACAGCGATACCAGATTCATTGAGGTCAGAATTCACCATCAGTTTTTTTCTATCGTCAAAACAAGGATTTCTGAGAACTCGAAATTATAAAACTGTATCTGTCTGAGAGTGCAAAGATTTGCAGCAATGGCCCGTTGGCTCAGCTACAGCATAGAAGACCTACTAATAAACATTATCATCGCCTACCCCCTCGAAATCCATTTCTGCTATGGTCATCTGTGGGAGCTTTGAGTTCAAGACAGCATGGGGAAAGATAGGATGAAAAATTAGGCTGCACTCACCAAGGTGTCGACCAGAAACGGTCACTAGAAATACACAGAAGATGAACGTTTTCATCGTTACTCGGGCGGTTCTCCTGGGAAGTGTAACGAAATCTGATGGGCAGGGGATTTTTAAGTCGTTTGGACAGAATCAGGTGCCGGCAACCTCGCCCACACGCTTGCGTATTCCAATTCCACTGGATATTCCCGCTGTAACTCGTCAGAGGGGAACGAGGTTTAACTGTGTAACGTTCCTCAGTCGATTTTTTCCTTCCGTTCTTCAGTTTTATTAATAAAAGCAAAGCAAATGAGTAAATACAGTATTTGTCCGGTTTTTATAAATCTGTGGGCGTGTTCGTAGCGGATTGGTCGTTGATGACCCGATATTGATCCTTTTCCGTGGCAAAGTGCCCTATATTTTTTTAGGTTGCACTCATCGATGAGCAAGGGTGTCCCGGGAGAAATCGATGTCACACCGACTATTCAAAATGTTTACCTCTGTAGAGTTTCATTGCCCATATCAATTTTGCCGGAAATGAAGATGGTAGAAGGCTTGAAAAGCACTTCATTTAAAAATCTGAGTGACTACTTTACAGTGTAGGCCTAGGCCTACGTGTATGACTGTGTAAGATTTCTTATGTGTAAGACTTCTTATGAAATATCCACGGTGAATAAATGGTTAATCTACCACCAGTAACCTTTGTAAAGTAGCGCTACCTTTCAGCCTACATTATATTGTTCGGATACCCATCTTAAAGCTGGCCAGTGACTGGCTGATTTTGGTAGTCGTAAGGTATCACACCTTAACTTGCCTGTGATTGGTCGATTAAGGTATGACATCAAATTCGATTTCGGCGTGACCCCTAAAGCTGCATTCCTTTCCACTCCGGTCAGTCAGTAGCATATTAATATGATTCTGGTCTCACGTATTCCTCTGGGCCTACAAGTAACTGTTCAAACGTTCATACTAGTGCAAACAATGAAATTACATGTAGTAATGATGGCGACAGGTGGGAAAACTCCGCGATCACTTCATCACTTCATGCAGAGTTAGAAGTGTCAGAATATTCGTTCGATGAGACACTTGAAAATCGCAGAAGAACTCGTGAATAATTGAAAGTAAACTTAATCGCGTTAATTACTGGGCTGTTACAATATTGGTTTTATTTGGTGAATGTGGAGAGTTTCCGGGCCGTCCAGGTGTTCTTTTCACTCTCTTTGTGAACCTGTTGAAGATGGGTAATCATCCCTTTGGATTCATTTGAATTGGCCATTCTTCGCCAATCGATCTCCGCGATTCAGTGGTGCTTCAAATTAACCCGTCTGGCTTCCCACTCGAAATGGAGTCAGTGAGTCACCAGTTGCAAAGTAAAGGCCCGTTGATGATGACGGCTCATTGGTGGGAAACCACTGTATTATGTATCTCGGGTTCGCTTGCTGGATGGGTCTCCAGACCTCATTGTTAATACGATCCTGGATAATGCAGTTTGTTGCGTTGTGTTGGATTCTAGTGAGGCACTTTATTACCGGACATAAGTCCATATATACCTTTGTGCCTCGCGCCTTAGCTCTCGTGTTTCAAATGGATAATGTATTGGCCTCATTCTGAATGCAGTGGGTTTTGGTTACGGTGTAACCTTTTTGTGTGTTCCCCATCTTTGCGTGTCCCCTGCAATTTTCTTACAGACGGAATAAGCTGCTACTTGACAATAGGAGACACACACAGCGAAACGTATACGTGTAGATCTATCTGCCAGGTTCCCCATACAATAAGGGGAACACTGACATACAGAAAATATGGCGGATGTTACACCGTTACCAAGAAGCCACTCGCCAAATGACGTCCGCCATTTTGTATCTCGCTTCAATCGCTTCAAGCATTTCGAGAGGCTGTGCACAGTAGCAGCGAGATGGATACTCAATGACCTATGTATCCGTCGAAGTCCCTGGCCCTGCTACCTTATTTCGAGTCTTGGAGCGGACATGTTAACGAAGCGTAACGTCATCCCGGTGATGTTTTTCAGTGTGGCCATTTTTCTGTGTGACTCCCACTATTTGAAACACACTGGGCAATTATAGACTCACTGTTTCTCTGTCTGTCACTCATTGTCAAGTCGCGCCTTATTCCGTCAATCTATTGAATGTCACACTGCCACACGGGCCACACTGAAAAACATTACGTCGGACACGGAGGCAGATGTAACGTTTTTAGTCAAGTGTGCCCGTGTCCCAGTGTGATAACAGATCGACCACAAAGGGTGTTTTGGACTTAGACGCGTGTAACTTCGTCAAATGCATGGTGGGGGTGCCTGCATTTAGTGAAGTTACACGCGTCTACATGTAAGTCTTAAACGCCCTTTGTGAAATCGGCCCAATTCATGGGATGCAAACACCAGACAGGCTTGTATACGTAGAGAAATATACATGTACATGTACATGTTCTCTACGTACAGAATGTATAGCCACAAAGGAATCAAATCATGTTGTTTCTTTATGATTAGCCTAATTACTCTCAAAAGGCGATATCACCCCAGAGTGGCACTGCTTTTCATCATAGGTTTGAGGCACGAGCTTTTTGGGCGGCTTTCAGACCAGCACACGTGGGAATGTAATAAAGCAAGTAAAAGAACAGTTCTAGAGTAGCATACACTTTGTGTTTATCTTGTCATTTTACGCATTCATACGTACAGGAAATATGGCATTCTATAGTTTAACAGTGCATGTTTTACAGCACATCGAGTTCACCTCAAAATCTTCACATTTTTTCGGATCCGCAGCGATCATCGTAGCGCAATTCTCTTCAAAGTCGTCGCATGGCTTAATGCCAACCTTAGGACATGTCCCGCAGCATATCTGAAATGACACGAATAAGCCACAGATTTATTTCGAAGTAAAACTTCATAGGCTACTGCTCTATTCGTAGGCAGATCCTCGTCGTGTGAAGCATGAATCAGGCTTACATTATTTATATGTATCTAAATATCATTGGAAAGAAAACTAGAATTTGTGGACCTACCTTCCTGTAGTAGGCAAAGTTGCATCCATTAGGTGTAGGGCTATTTTTGCAGTCAGTCGATTTGTCACCATAGGGGCAATCTTTAAAAAATGCATTGGGTTATAATTATGACGTTTCTACAGTAGCTGAGGAACTTCTAAACTGAACATAGCGATAGCAGGCGACAAATAACCCAGATATTGCCTCGTATGTGGTAGGCTTTAGCCATACTCCACGCGACATTTTGTTTCGATGCAATAAACTGGTGTACTTTGTGGAAAGTGCCTCTGAACAAATCTCAGGGCGGCTTTCCATTGGAGCGTTTCNCCCTTCCCATCCACGAAGTTCGTAAAAAGACTCTAAAACGTTGCCACTACGTCCACTCCGTTCGCACACAGTTTGAGCCCGTTCGGCAAAATTTTCAAGAACGTACTGAGAACTAGCTCAGTGTGATGGGGGTATTACTCGATGAGAAAAGAAGGCTTTCTTCATGATGCACAGATGACTAGGTTTTGTTGGCGATATTTTTTGGTGGCATGGCATACAATGTAGGAATGGAACGTAACCATGCCAGTGAATGTCATTGATATTAATGAGTGACGTGGGTTACCCTCCTCCGGTTATCTAATATGGACAAGCGGCTTGCTGTATCCGTTTGCCTTAAATTATTTTAAAACCAAACATACCAGGTTTGGATTCATCTTTCAGGTCTGCACACGACTTGCAGCATTTTGTACGTAACGAATCCATGTAGCACTGTCCGGATTTCTTGGCAATTTCCTGCGGGCAGAGTTCCTTATTTACTCCAACTGCTTGTTTTGAGTCACCAAAGAGGCAGTCCTCTGATAAAGAATAATGTGAGGTCGGTTAGGGCAGGCTCCGAGGAGGAGAACGCGCGCGAAATCGAGTAGCGGTCATACTGCTGTTTTTCATTCCAGGTTAGCTTCTATAGCCGTTGGAATATACATGTACTTCAACTTCTATCTGACAGACGATCGGGTTGGGGCAACAACCGCACCTGCCATCAATGAGGGTGGGATTCGATCCGGCCGTTTGTCTGAACCCGCCATATCACCGTCGGGATGGTAAAGGGCAATGTCATCGGACCGCCGTCAAAAACTACCTAAATTACAAACGACATCCCTTGAAGGAAAGTCAGATACGCACCTTTTGCTTCAGGAGCCTTTTCGTCGTAGACACAGTCAGCTTCGAAACACCACTGAAAAGAGACGATGCAAAAGCATGATCAGCGCTGGCGATCCAATACATTCCTCTCACGGCATCGATCAGTGCTGAGAGTTAGTACATATTGCTAACCATTAAATCAAGCATTACCTTTTTGTTTCCGCATGTCGTCCCCCTCAAAGCTCCTCCTACACTCGTTGAGGACGCTGGATCAGATGGCACCGTGCATTCAAGTTCTCTGCATATGTTTTTAATCTCACCGCCCTGGAAGAAGGGAAATGAAATTCCCAAAAATACATACATGTACATGTAGGGCGTATCGAAAGTAGAATGCTTATAGGCAAGCCAACAATTTCGTGTTGATGATGGTGCATCGGCAGAGTGTGTGCCGTGCCCACATGGATGTGCACCGACGGAGAAGTATAAAACGTACGGTATCTCTGTCTGATGCACCACGATGAACTAGGCACAAACGTCTTATTTATACCTTCTGCCAATAGTTCGCGAGGTCCTATTTTGCTCATGAAAGCAGCTTTTCGTAGGATAGAAGAGAGGGTGATGTTTCCTTAACAACTAGGTTATCTCCAGGGGTTTCTGTTTGTTTCAACGACCGCCTCATAAAGTTTTGGAACTCACAACCACCTCTACGATTCGGCGGCGGTTCAAAAGAAGGTCCGGTACTGTAATTGCAACCCATTTCACCATCATTCACTAGTATAGTGAATAAATGAACGTTTACCCCAACGAATTGTGATTTAGCGCCGCTCGACCTTTGACACTGGGCATCAGGTCCCCAAACCTGGCCGGGGGGTTTGGTTAACTCTGGTGGTATAGACGTTGCTGAATTCTTCAGGCAGTTTTTATCCCTGTGAACACAGAAATTTGTTCTTATGAATGGAAGCAAATTGGTGGATCTTCATGAAAATGATGCAAAGCGTATAGACTTCGCAATGTCGACGACGTTTCGCGATGCCTGAACTATTGTTCGAGTAGGCTATAAAAAATGGAAAACCTCCTCATTAAAGGGCCTGTCACACTGAAGTAGTTCTCAAAACGTCCTGGCCCGTCCAAAAAATCGTATAAAACGGGCTAACCCTTGGCAAAATGCCCCGATGTTCTGGAGCACCCTTCCCGGTGTGAAAGAAATGCAAGTCCGCCCGGAACCAAGGTCCCATGGACCTTGGTTCCTTAGGAATGGGCGCCCTACGGGCCCCCATTCCTTAGGAACCACTGTCCTACCCGGACTTCTGTTCCTGTGTTACCAATCCTATATAAAAGGTATAGGACTCTGATTACTAGGGGACTTAGATTTCTTTTACAACAGTGACAGAAATCAAAGTCCGCCGTAACCGAAGTCCTTCCCCTTTTGTAGGCCTATTAAATGCACAATAGAATCTGTATAGCTCTTTAATAGAACATGCATTCAAATAGCTAAAATAATCGGTCGTCGGTCAGCCGGTCACTCGTGGTGTAGTGGTTCGGGGACCTGCACATAAAGCAAATACTGCGGGTTCGACTCCCTGTCGGGCAACTGTTTTTTTGTTTAAATTTTTTTTCTTGTCATCTTCGATCATTACACAACATTGTCTTTTGGACTTTGATTCCTAATCGTAGGTCTATGGAGTTGTATGTCTAGAAAAGCATGTCAGGCGGACTTGCATTCCGAGGAAAGCAGGTCCGGCGGACTTGCGTTCCGAGGAAAGCAGGTCCGGCGGACTTGCATTCCGAGGAAAGCAGGTCCGGCGGGCTTGCATTCCTAGAAAAACGGGTCCGGCGGGCTTGCATTCCTAGGAAAGCGGGTCCGACGGAGGACCTGATGTATCGACGCCTGAAAGGGCAAGTGAACGATGCACTTTTATTACATGACATTTTACCGAGGGTGATCTTGTCATGACTATATCCCCGCAGGGACCAAATCACGGCCCCATTTTCATCATGTCGTGCTTGGCGCAAGTTTTCAAATTGCAACACCTCACTGCGAATGAAAAATATGTGCAGAATGTACATCATGTGCATAACTCAAAGTATTCTGCGCATATTTTTCATTCGCAGACTGATGTATATCAACCCTGAAGTTTTCTTTAATTTTGAGTAGGACTTGGGATCCTAGATTTCTATCGTAACGGAAGTCCGCCTGGGACCACTGTTTCTAAATGTTGGACCTCTATTCCTAAGGAAGTGCAGTCCTAGGACTATGGTTCCTAGGAATCTTGGTCCTAGGACTACAGTTCCTAGTTGTCCAGGACAGTAGGACTTAGATTCCTAAGAGTTAGGGTCCGTAGGACTTAGAATCCTAGGAGTTAGGGTCCCGCGGACCCTACTTACTAGGACCTGGGTTACTTTCACACCGGCCATGAAGTTCGTAAAAAGACTGTAAAAAGTTGCCACTACGTCCACTCCGTTCGCACATAGTTTCAGCCCGTTCGGCAAAATTTTCAAGAACGTCCTGAGAACTACATGTAGTTCAGTGTGATTGGGGCATAAACGCTGTCGTAGGCCGTTGTTGAAACTCACGACTGACACTGATGTCATTATCTATTCGTCGGAGGTACGATTATTCGGCAAACTTACTGGTTATTCAACTTTCTTAGGTTGGTTCGGAATTGTTCGACAGAACATGGTGACCAGTTGAATGTATTCTTGATGTTCTCGGCTGATTTAGCACATTCGGCCGCCATAATGAACTTGTCATCTTTGTTGCAATTATTATTGTCGCCATCGTGGTCGGCGGCACCAAGACTGAAAAGAAAATCACGAGACAACAAGATGTTTTGTAACTAAGGCCTCCACACACTGAATGACAAAAGTAGAAATACATGTAAGTCGCCGCTATGGTCAGTTTGACAACACTTGATCTGGCGACATGTTGAAATACTCCACAAAGTGTCAGAAGATTTTAACATTTATGGAAGGTTTCCACAAAAAGTATTTTGGAACGGACAATTCCAGTGATAAATTTCGACTTTTATCATGCAGTGTATGGAGGCCTTTACACACTACCAAATATTTCAGCCATTTTTTCATTGCCGGTCCAACTCCTTAGCGCATCATGAATTTTACCACTGTGGAAACGAATCTTTCGCCTAACATAGTAAAATCATAATCAATTTTAGAAACGCATACTGAAGAGAATTACTGCCACTTACTTGTGGCCCAGTTCATGGGCAGCAGTGGAGACGCTTCGGTATCCGCCTTGGTCTTCAACGATGGAGGTGGGCCGTATAATGCAGATTGTCGCCGAGTTTGCAAGACCTGAAATCGAAATGACCCGTTGCTGATGCAAAAGAATCTATGTAATAAAGGGTTCGTACCACCACCTCGTTTGTAAACACTTTCAAAAATGATTTGTACTCACCAACTGCGGTTGATGATCCTGGATTTTCGCGGTAAAGATCGAAGCTGTGAACACAAACAGAAAAAACTGACATCCACGTTTCTAAATATCGGTACATGCTTGGAGGAATTGTACTTCCTCCAAGGTGCATGTATGTTGTGATATAACGAGGATTGACAACACAAACACAAACTGAAGGCCCCATTGGGTTCTTTAGGATTTTCCCGGATACCCCCCAGAGTTCTTCATGAATCCCTGAGGGTTTTCAGAGAAAACCTAGAGTTTTTCACGATGATGAAGAACCCTTATGGGTTTCTCAAAAGACCTTTTTGGGTTGCAGCTTCGTGTCCGTGAGCTCTGTAGGACATTTCTACCGAACCCCAAAAATGCTTCCTTGTACAATAGGTCTCCGATTGGTCTCTATGCACTGACAAAATTGGCACACTTTTAAGCCGGTGTAATAGAATCTAATGTCCCCCGATATGTGATGTCCCCCAACAATACATTTACGGATTAAGCGGCACCATTGAATAGGACTCTAGAGAGACCAAGACCCTTGCGATCATTTTTTTATACCTTGGTCCTCGGGCCAGCCGCTCGGAAAACGTCAAGAAAAAAAATAAAAATAAATATTTATTTTCAGCCTGTCCTCGGGCCCTCCGCCCTGCAAAATACACCAAATAGATTAAAAATAAAATTTTATTTTTATATTTTTTCCGCCCGCCGCCTTGAAATTGACCCACGGGTTTTTATTTTTTTCCTACCGCCGCTCTCATATGACTCCACATCCTCTTGCAACAGGTCCTCTAAAACGCGCTCCCCTATTCGCACGTCATGCAGAGTGGAATGCCCTGGGTTCCCAGGATGATGACTCCAATTTCTGAAATAAATTTCGTGATGCCTATGTTCAAATTCTTTAAACACACTTTGTGAAATCGGCCCTAAATGTTTTTCAGTGATGTCTTTTTAAAGCTTTAATATCAGTTTGATTGATACATGTATCAGGATAATTCTGTCTGTTTAAGTTGTAATTCATAATGGCAAGGTTGACCATTTTTATTTTTTTCCAAAATAAAAATTTATTTTCATTAAAAATATTTAATTTTTTTCTACCCTCCTCTCCAAAAGTAAAGTCATAAACAGTGCGAGGACTTGAAAAATATTGAAAAATAAAATTTTATTTTTATTTTTTTCCCGCCCTCCTCTCTGTCAGGTCTGTCCAAAAAGCCCGAGGACCAAGGTATAAAAAAATAATCGCCTTAATCCTGTGACAAACAATGCAGGGGTACATCAGAAAGTGGGGGCATAAGATTCTATCACACCTGTTTACGTTCGTTCTTGGTATTCAGGTTGGGCAGATATACTGCGTGCAGATCGACTCAATCGCCTACCCAGTCATGAGCATGGCATGATCATGCTGCGGCAACTCCTTAAGCTTCTTATCTCGCCACTCGTCGAAATCGTAGAGTCCGTTGTAGGCCTTGACCTTTCCATCCTTAGCCGAGCCTGTGGTGACGGATGTTTCAGCCGACTTGATGCGAAAACAAATATTATCGATGTAATTCACCAACATAAAACTATTGATAAAATATGGAGCTTTTTCTGTTCCGCTTTCGACTTTCTTGCATATATATTCGTATTCTTTAGTTATAAATGTCCAGAACTGCTGAAGTACGTTTTCTTCGCTGAAAACCCTAAAATAGGCCTACATGTAGCCTGAGTGTTAACGTTCCAAATGGTGCAGATGCAAATAATCGTCTGTTTTCTATACATGTATGCCATACTTACGTCGAAGAATATGTATCCCGTTAACCTAACGCAAAACCTGAAGTCATCAGCCTTTAGGTTACCATAGAGAAGATCCAACTGCAAATGTATATTGAACAGTTCATCGAACATTTTTTTCGGTGTATGGGTTCTATTAACATGCCTATTTCGGAAAAAATGACTACATGTATAAACCATATTAGTTCTCATATCATCATTGAAATACATGTATGCCATCCAATGGTAGGACACACGATTTCACCCACTTTCGAAATCACTGTTAATAGGGCCAGAAATAATTTTTGTCCCAATATTACTTACTCCTTGTGCCAAGTAGGCGTAATAGAGCTTGGCCATGTCGGGAGATTTGAACCTGCAGAAGAGATACATGTACACTGAGATAGCATCTGTTACGAACGGATTGGAAGTGCATGTGCCCTTGTGCGTCGTGGTCGTGGGGGCATGGGGCAAAACATTGAGCGATTTGAGAAGATTCATGTTCGTACTCACCGCTTAAACGCCGCATAATCAGCAACAACAAGAAGCTCTATCGTGTAGAGAGTCGCCTCGCGTTTGCTGACAACAACAGATTCGTCACGCATGCTCGCAACGGTACCGTTATCGCCACGCTTGCTGATGGTACCGTTATCGCCACGCTTGCTGACGACGCTTCGGATGACGGGACCTGAGACGGAAAACGTTCAATATCTGAATGAATTCATCGAACAGTACAACGTTCATTCAGCCGATTCTGAACATTTAGGAAAGTCAGCACCAAAAGATAATTAACCTTACCGTCGTCGTAGATTCCCCTCACCATCCTCTTGGTGACCATCACATGTTCGACACCGTCCTCGATCGAACGCCTCCTGGAAGTTATCGTCTCAGAAGGTTCAAGAGTCAATTCATAATCTCCCTCGATGATCATCCCGCGCTGAAATGACAATTTGTGAAAATTTTTGTACAAAATAGTAAAGGTTTCATGGACGAAGTCGTACAACTAAAGTGAAATAGGTTTCATCCACGATTGTACCACTAAAGTGTAGAGAAGTTTGTACAGCTAACATGTAAACCGTGAAGGTTTCACCGGAAGTGGCACTTTCTACTTGGCAACAAAGTGTAAAGTCGGATGGCACCGCTACCGTTGTTGAAATAAGACTATAAACCCAAACTTTTTTAACTTTCAATAGTGACCATTTCATTGTTCTGGCTGCGCTGCCATTTTGATGACAACATCACTCGTGATATCCCGTAGTAACACGATAACTTACGAGGTTTCTCTTGAAGGCACCATCTGCGGTTCGTGCGCTTTCCACGAAGAAAGAGGCTCCGTTGTCTCTATCTTGATATGATACGGTGTCCTGTGAGTGTAAAATAAGGAGGGCAATTGTCAAATACTATAAAATCTCAATATTTCGGTATGATACGTGTCGTAACATATGAAATATAGCATCCTCGCACCCAGGGTCTTCACAACCGGCTACGACCGTAAATGACCTGAGATTCTCAGGATGGAAATATAGATACAATTTCATTTTTTCTTGTATGTAGGACACGATGGCAGGCGATAAGAAGGCGATAAAGTTAAACAAGAGCTTACCAGAGCTTTTGTGGCCGTTGGTTCCAGACTCCCATCCCTTTTGACAGTGAAAACAGGCGCATCAAGGTTCAGGTCGTCACGTCGTTTGAGTGATAGGGTCTTCAGATGGCTCCCTCGGCGGTGAATTTGGATGTTCAACTCTTCGGGATAGGCCTGATCAGCTGATCCCAACTCCCGCACGGTAACCCGGTCTTCACCTAATGAAAGTGAAAAAAGTCCGTTGCACAGCCTGTAAATGTGCAGTTTTTAATCGGCGGTGACGCGATGCCCAGTGAATTTTAAAGCAGCAGTACCAAAACCAATGAGCTGACCACCATTTTTTTCCTTATTTCAAGGCAAGGGTGTCCCATAATGACCAAACTCGTTACTGGATCTGAGAGAGCAAAGGTTTTCCTGGGCAGGCCCCCTATAGTAAGCTTTGTGTTTTCGGCGGTAATTAGGCCTAATAACAGGTATCATCTTCATCAAGCCCACCCCTTCCAGAAATCGTTGATCCGCCAAGATGCAGTGGTCATGGAAGCTTTGAGTCCGGGACAGCGTTGGGAAAGATAGGATGAAAGTAGACGGCACTCACCAAGGTGTCGACCAGACACGGTCACTAGAAATACACAGAAGATGAACGTTTTCATCATTACTCGGGCGCTCCTCCTAGGAAGTGTAACGAAATCTGGCGGGCAGGGGATTTTTAAGTCGTCAGAGCAGAATCAGGTGGAGACAACCTCTCCCAAATTACTTTTTGTACACTTGATCCATACATTACACGTATGCCCAACTTTCTCTAGAGGAACGAGGTGTAATTATTGCACCAAGATCGATTTTTTTTCTTCCGTTCTTCAGTTTAATAAAAGCAAAGCAACTGTGTAAATACATGTACAGCATTTTGTCTGGTTTTTATTAATCTAAGCTGGTTCGTAGAGGATGGTCGTTGATGGACCGATATTGATTTGGAGATTGCTTCATTAGCCAGTGGCATGGCACAGTGCCCTATATTTTGCATTTTGCACCGATCATGGAGGTAGTAGGGAGTTTTCGCAAAGCCCCCAAAACACCTACGCGAACGCCAATCCCATTGTTCGATGCCACGAAGAGAGCACCGAACAAAAGGACAGACGTTCGCGTTGGCGTTTCGGGGGCTTCCTCCATCATCCATGCACCGATTAGGGGTTCTCGGGAGCGCTCGCCTCACTAAAGTTGTCACGCTGGCTGTTCAACAACCCCTTCATATTGAAACCGGATACCGGTATATGAAGTTTCACTGCCAAGACCGGAAACCGGTATATGAAGTTTCACTGCCAAGACCGGATACCGGTATATGAAGTTTCACTGCCAAGACCGGATACCGGTATATGAAGTTTCACTGCCAAGACCGGATACCGGTATATGAAGTTTCACTGCCAAGACCGATTTTGTCGAAAATGGAGCTGAAAGAAGGCTTGAAACCTGTCATTGGCGAATTTGAATGACGATGTTTGCACACCAGACGCGCGTCTTGTGTTGTCACCTACATGTATCCATAGTTGTATTTTCTTTACTACAATAGGCCACTGGATTAGTGGGCCATTGTGGCTTATGATATAAAAGGGCTCTAACCCTAATCACTTTCTCTTTTCCCTTGCCTGTGAGTGTTGTACAAGACTTTCCATCGGGTCATTGTGGTTCTGTGTAAGTTTTGGGGGCCAGCAAACTTGAGTTACCATTGCCAGTTATACCTGTATATTTTCATTAAAATATTACATGTTGAAAACCGTACTTCCGTCTTCGTTGTTGATTTATTCTTTTTCACTCCCTGGGACACAGAGCGGTTCAAACCCTGAAGTGGAAGAAAGCCTGGCCGTTTCAGAAATGGTCAATGTAAATGCAGGTGTCTAAGTTTGTTTGTTTTTTTAATTTCAGTAGCATATTGGTTATGATAAGGTCTCACGTATTCCTCTTTGGATCTCCCAGTAACTATTCAAACTTTCATACCAGAACTTAGTGATATGGCGACAGGTGGGAAAACTCCGCGATCATTTCATCACTTCATGCAGAGTTAGAAGTGTCAGAATATCATCGTTCCACGAGACACTTGAAAATCGCACCAGAACTCGTGAATAATTGAAAGTAAACTTAATCGCGTTAATTGCAGGGCTGTTACAATATTGGTTTTATTTGGTGAATGTGGAGAGTTTCCGGGCCGTCCAGGTGTTCTTTTCACTCTCTTTGTGAACCTGTTGAAGATGGGTAATCATCCCTTTGGATTCATTTGAATTGGCCATTCTTCACCAATCGATCTCCGCATTCAGTGGTGCTTCAAATGAACCCGTCTGGCTTCCCACTCGAAATGGAGTGAGGCAGAATTAACCAGTTGCAAAGTCATGAAAGTAAAGGCCCATTGATGATGACGGCTCATTGGTGGGAAACCACTGTATATATTCATGTATCTCGGGTTCGCTTGCTGGATGGGTCTCCAGACCTCATTGTTACGTTCCTGGAGTGGATAACGCAGTTTGTTGCGCTGTGTTGGATGCCAGTAAGGCATTTCATTGCGTTCATACCGGACAAAATTCCATATTCTAAAATACATCACTGTTAGAAATAACAGAGGATTTTACAGAAAATCTGTGCAGCAGAGTCGCCAGGACCGGATCTGTAAAATTACAGACTTAAATAAATGTTAACAGAGACTTGACTGGAGGCTGACCAAATTATATTTTCATACTGCTCTCAAAGGCATCATAATGGGATGTCCAATGGAGTCCAACCAATAGGCCTACAGGAAAACATGAATCATACCATATGTAAATTTACAGAAAGTGCTGGGGCATCTGCTGCAGGCAATTTAAATACTACAAAATCACTATTGTAAAATTAATAATTTCTAACAGTGTACCTTAGTGCCCCGCGCCTTAGCTCTCGTGTTTCAAATGGATAATGCATTAGCCTCATTCTGAATGCAATGGGTTTTGGTTACGGACGGGTGTAACTTTTTTGTGTGTTCCCCATCTTTGCGTGTTCCCTACAATTTTCTTGACGGAATTAGCTGCGACTTGACAATAGGGGACACAATAGCCAAACGTGTCGATCTATCTGCCAATAAGGGGAAAAACTGGCATACAGAAACACTGGCAGATGTTACACAGGTACCAAGAAGCCGCTCGCCAAATGACGTCCGCCATTTTGTTTCTCACTTCAGTCGCTTCAAACATTCCGGGAGCCGTGCAAAGAATACCAGCGAGATGGATACTCAATGACCTACATGTATGTATCCGTCGAAGTCCCCGGCCCTGCTACCTTATTTTGACTCTTACTTGGAGCGGACATGTTAACGAAGGGTAGCGTCATCCCGGTGACGTTTTTCAGTGTGTCCATATTTCTGTGCGGCTCCCACTGTTTGGAACACACTGGGAACAGATTCACTGTTTCTCTGTCTGTCGCTTATTGTCAAGTCGCGCCTTATTCCGTCAATCTATTGAATGTGACACTGCAACACGGGCTATACTGAAAAACATTACGCCGGACACGGAGGCCGGTGTAACGTTTTTCAGCATGGCAGGTGTAATGAAATCTAATGTTCCCGATACCAGATGTCCGCTTCTTTTGTTCAGGGGACATCTTGTGACAGAAGTTTTCGTCTGTTAGTGTCCGGCCTATTGTACTCTTATTCCGTCAGAATCTTTTGTTGGGGGACATCTCATATCGGGGTACATGACATTCTACTACATGTAGACCGGTGTGCCAGTGTGACATTACAATAGATTGACGGCTCAAGATACAAGAATTCATGGGATGCAAACACCAGACAGGCTTGTATACGTAGAGAAATACGTACAGAAAAGAACATTGAAGAAAGTGTATTTTGTAAGGAACATTCTGTGATATGTTGTTTATTTCATGTACATGTACAACACTACGACAATACACAATGATGACTGGGGTAATTATTTTGGGCACTTGGCGAAGTGCCACAAATAAAAGCATGAGAATGCGCATGCAATCTGCATGCTTCAGATGGTGTACCGGTACACAGTAGAGACCAAACGCTTGATCAGGCCATCTCCTGATCAGGCAAGGTAGCCTGATGAAGCCATGTGGATAATTTCCTGTTCTTTTTTCTTGTATGTTTTTTTCTTCAAGATTTTCAGTCTAAAGCATGTGGATGTGATCCACTATTTAAAAGCAACCAGTAACAAAAGTATTTTCATTCAAACTTGTGTTGGTGTTTTTTAACAGATTTTCCATCAGATGGCTTCATCAGGCAACGTCCGCCATATTGGAGGTAGCTTGATGAGGCTACATCCTGGTATTCTCCAGCTTCTTTTAATTCTGCTAATGAAAAACACCTTTTGATTTGACACACTGATTACGTCATAATTCCACGGTAGATAAGAGAATGGCACGGTGAGATCAAAGTATGGTATAAACACATGCTTTTAGTCATATGACATTTTGTTTCGCTTGCGGCCACTTTGTTTCTTCTTTGTTTCTTTCTGATTCTTGAGATGGTTGCCTCATCAAGCTACCGATATTGCCTCATCAGGAGAGGTTGCCTGATGAAGACATATGGCCTGATCAGGCGTTTGGTCTCTACTGTAGGGAGGGCGTTAGGCAGGGGTCAAGCTATCATGCTATAGCCTAATCATGGGATCCTCGCTAGGCCTACGTCATGACGTCGGATAGAGAGGGGGCAGGGAGGGAGTGACTTGAATATTCCCTAGGCCTAGGCCTAGGGGGGCCTAGGGGTCTAGGCTACCGGTACCAGGCCTTTATATTCCCTAATTTGGGCTACAGTGGAACCTCCCTTAACAGACACCTCTGCCAGGAGGACACCTCTCTATTAAGGACACCAAATTTCAGTCCCAAACTGACCATTTCTATTCATTTTGACCTCTATAATCAGGACACCTCTCAATTAAGGACAGCATTCGTCAGTCCCAGAGGTGTCCTTAATAGAGAGGTTCCACTGTATTTCTGTTTATGGTGGTATGGGGCAAAAAAGGCCCCATCAGAGTGCCGAAGGCGCGATCGGGGCAAGTGCGAGGGGGTTCTCCCCTGCGTTAGAATTTTTTTTTGAAAACAGGATAAAAGACGCCATTTCCAGGCATCTAAGATTCCCATTTAAATGTAAAACAAGAGTCAAATTTGGGCGCCCTTAATTTGGGCTCCGACGTTAAACGTTGTTAATTTGGGGGAATATAAAGGCCTGGGTACCACAATGGGATAGTAGGCTATAGTACCGGTATTCATCGTTTCGACGGCCCCCCCGCCATCTTGAATTTCTTGCAAACTGCACATGCGCAGTTACATCTGGTAGGCAGTCTCGTGCAGGCCTGTGGGACACAATGGGGCAAATTCGTATCTCTTGAACAATCACTTTGCGTTGGTTTGCCTACCAGAAAGTGCGCATGCGCGGGTTCCAAGAAATCTCCGTGGAAACCAAGATGGCGGCGGGTCGTCGAAACGATGAATATAGTAGACCTAGCTACCGAGGTAGTAATTATAAATTCATACGTGGGGACTAGGCCTAGGCCTAGGCTACCTCTTAGTGTTCAGTGTATGAGCTAGGTAAACGGTCATGGCAGACGACATGACCGATGACAAAGGCATAGGCCTACATTGACGACAGAGAATACCACCGACAGTGACGACAGAGAATTTTACCACCGACAGGGTCGACAGCAATGACAGTCGACAGCGAATAACACCGACAGTGACGACAGAGAACACTACCGACAGCAACAGCTGCTATCAAAGACCGAGAAAATAGAGACAAAACCGTAGGACTACACATCTGGCTAACATGGCTAAAGGCCACATCGATGTTCTTCAGGAATGATCGGAGATTCCCAACTATCGTCACCGAAACCAGGTCCCACATGTACACAATCAATGGACATGATGCCGATGGACACGTTTTTGTGGTGGGATGGGAAATTGGTCAGGACTGGTTGTCAGCAGGCCCCTTTCGAAAGTCGGCCGATCGCGCCCGTTTCCTGACTGACACTGAGAAGTGCATCTGCTCTTGAATTATGAGGAACCCCTCAACATTGAAAAATTGAAGTCAATATGGGAGTCGGTGTACAGCATCAGCACTTGTTCTCATCAGGGTTCTCCACAGGGTTCGAAACAGACCGGGCAATGCTGACGTCACACGGACGGTTACTGATTTTGGAAGGCGCTGCCGCACGCGTCCTCAGGGGGGATCCGGAGGCCTCCCCTAGAAAAATTTGCAATCTAGAAGCCATTTCCTTGCATTTCAGAACACAAATCTAGCTACTGTCAGTGCTTGGAAAACCTCAGTAAAAGTGAATAATTTAGACTGGGCAGCAATTTTTTTAGACCGGGCGGCAGATTTTTAGACTGGGCACTGAGATCAATCCTGCGTTTTAGAATGGGTGTCGTGCCCGTTCTGTTACACTAGTGGAGGACCCTGCTCATGTACATGTATTGTAAGAGGTGGCTATTAACCTTGAGCATTATTCAACTTTTCAGCATGAAGACTATGTTAGTGAGGCCAGCGGTAAGGAACCAGATGTTCTCTTTGTTGGGGATAGTTTGATTCAACATCTCGCCCAGACTCAGGTAAGTTGGACATGGAGAACTTTATGCTGATGCATAGCATAGGAACTGCCACTGGCAAACAAGTACGGTAGATATTTTAAATAGACGAAAAAAAATCAAATTGTTTCACGACGTCATGATCACTGAAAAAACTGGATTTTTTTCTGAGTCGCGTCATGGCGTTGAGAAACGACGTACGGGACGTCATGAGGCTTGACTCGTCAGGGGCTGCATTGTAATGTCGGATTCCCAATATGTGACCCAGCACATGAAGTCAGATAGTTGCACAAAATGTGTGAACCAGGATGAATCAAAGTAACTCCAGGAAGTAGAGGAAGAAATGTACCGGGTAATCACTCAGGTTTTATGATAGACAGACAATACGGCTACATGTAGGCCCAAGACTCAAAATAAGCAGTATTGCATCGCAATTTGCGACAGAAAAATCAGAATGTGCGATATGACCGAGGAGGTACATATTGCAAAATTGCTACACATCGTTTTCAAGTAGAGACAGCCGTGGCTGGCCAGCAGCGGCCGTCGAGGAGTCAGTCAGTACATAGTTCNAATCGACCAAATCTGATTTTCCACTTTGCCACCAGGGGGCCAAAAAGCCGAATCACATAAACTGTGATTGTGCCATTAATACTGAACGGAATCTTCAAAATACATGCCCGTCGGACTTGCACCCGGGGCGACGGGGGACGTTCAATGCTGTGCTTGTTTTCCATTGTGTTTCATAATGTAGTTTTTACCCTTTCAATCTATTGTTTTTTTTCAGCTCTGGAAGAATATGTTTGAGCAACTCCACTGTCTCAATTTTGGCATTTCCAAGGACCAGACTCAGCACGTATTGTGGCGACTAGAAAATGGTGAATTAGAAAATATCCTACCTAAGGTGTGGCCATTGATGTCATTCTTTGTCAGTGTGGTGATTCAAACACAAAATTATTTTATTCGTACGCGAAGTCGTTGATGCATAACTAATGAATGGTGCTTGTCGCATTCGCAGTTCATCTGGTAAATGGAAGGGGTGACAGGTGATTACGAAATAAGCTGTCACCCCTTCTACGTCTATTTGCCTAAACAACTGCAAAAATAGTCAACACAATTAGTTATGCATGAGTAAAATCGCGTACGAATAAAATAATTTTGTGTTTGAATCACCACACTGTTTTGTGGTTGTTTTCCTAAGGGATCATCTCAAAACTGCTTGATGCCCAGAGAGATGAAATTTTTAGCTCACTGGGGTGAGCTATTACGATGGTGCAGCGTCCGTCGTCCGTCGTCGTCGTCGTCCGTCGTCGTCGTTGTCCGTTAGCAGGGCACGTTTCGTAACCGCTGGAGCTATTGATCTGAAACTTGGTACATATATACCCCTAGGTCAGATGACCCACGACACCAAGTTTCGGTCCGATTCGACTCTCAGTTTGGCCACCAGGTGGCGGAAACCAAAAACACAAAAAGTACAATAA